>QKNR01012100.1:18728-32371 GCA_028031935.1 Paedocypris micromegethes | reverse complement strand
TATTATTAAATAATATTATATTAATGGCATTATGGTTCTTGTTGTTAATTATTTCAGAAAAAGCTAAACCAAGAAACTTTAAATCAAGGACGATGAACAGTAACAGACACACATTATAGCCACAAAACTTCTAAAAATGATATGATGATGATGATGATGATACAACCCTTCATCTTGATTTATGTTAAGAATTGGAAAACCCTTTCTAAAAATGCTAATTGTTTGATGAATAATAGCCCCCCCCAATCAAATCACACATACTGTCACATCACCACACCTACTGTGTTATTGAGGTGGAATAAAGTTGTTTAATTGTAATTGTATGTTGTACAACGAATTTAGTTTCAGCATCTACTCGAGTCCAGCAGCAATAAAAATACAATAAACACAATGATAAAGAAATGTAAAGGAAAAATAAACAAAACAAAAGTATGAAAGAAAGATGAATTTAAAAAGGCCGTGTCGGTGTGTGGCAGGACTGCACCATCTGCATGGAGGCGCTGTGCGGGCCGTCGGGCTACAAGGGTCCCGGAGTGGGCGGGGTCTCGCGGGCGGAGTCAGTGGGCCGTCTGTCCCAGTGCGGGCACCAGTACCACCTGCAGTGCCTGGTGGCCATGTACAACAACGGCAACAAGGACGGGAGCCTGCAGTGCCCCACCTGCAAGACCATCTACGGCGTGAAGACGGGCAACCAGCCGCCGGGCAAGATGGAGTACCACGTCATCCCGCACTCGCTGCCCGGCCACCCCGACTGCAAGACCATCCGCATCATCTACAACATTCCACCCGGCATTCAGGTGAGGCCCCGCCCCCAGCCCCAGCCCCGCCCCCAGCCCTCTCTCACGGGTGACGCCTTCTGCTCCTCAGGGTCCCGAGCACCCGGTCCCGGGCAAACCCTTCACGGCCCGCGGCTTCCCCCGCCACTGCTACCTGCCCGACAGCGAGAGGGGCCGCACGGTAAGGGCGTGGCTGAGGCGTGGCCAGGGGTGTGAAGAGTAGCGGACAGCCCTACTTGAGTAAAAGTACGGATACTTACGGTATAAATGACTCCAATACAAGTAACAAGTCACCGGTTTCAGCAAGACTTGAGTCAAAGTAGCAAAGTATCCCATTTGAAAAGAACTTGAGTATTAAGAAGTATTTTTATTCGTGCTCAATATAGGCCCCAAAAACAAATATAAAGTTATATATTATATAATAACATTTGTAAAACATATTTTTACGCCCCTAATTCGCGTTCTTGTGGTTTCTAATTCTAATTCACAAAAAAAGCCTCCATTACCTTCAGCAGCCTAAAGATGGCTAAAGATATTCACCTCGTCCGCCCAAGAAAAAACCGCGTATTAATCACAATTACAATGTAACAAGTAACAATAAGTGTTTGTTCAAATGTAGTGGAGTGAAAAGTACTGCTACTCAATCACAAATGCAGTGGAGTAGAGAGTAAAAGTTGCTTCTATGTGTGATACTCAGTGCAAGTACTAAGTAGCCAAAAACATACTTAAACTTAAACATAACATATGTATGTAAAGTAAAGTAACAAAGTACATTTACTCAAGTACCTCACACCCCTGGTGTCTGAGTGTGACGGGCGTGTCTGAGGCGTGACGGGCGTGTCTGAGGTGTGACGGGCGTGGCTGAGGCGTGTCTGAGGCGTGTCTGGGTGTGATGGGCGTGTGTGAGGCGTGTCTGAGGCGTGACGGGCGTGTGTGTGTGTGCGTGTGCAGGTGCTGCGGCTGCTGCTGGTGGCGTGGGAGCGGCGGCTGATCTTCTCGGTGGGCACCTCCAGCACCACGGGCGAGACCGACACCGTCATCTGGAACGAGGTGCATCACAAGACGGAGTTTGGCTCCAACCTGACGGGCCACGGCTACCCCGACGCCCACCACCTGGACAACGTGCTGGAGGAGCTGCGGGCGCAGGGCATCACGCAGGAGCAGAGCCTGAGGGACTGAGGTGGCCACGCCCCCTTCTGTAGCCTAGTGACAGACAGACAGACGGAGGGAGGGAGGTACACCTGTGCATGTAGTTGTATCACGCGGCGCCGCCCGGATAGTGAATGTTTACTGCCCCCTAGTGGCACTCGCTAACATGTACATTCCAGGAATAATCACGCTATTTATTTGGCCACGGCGTAGTTTTCCGGAAGCTCTGCGGTGTTTTGCATTAACCACTTATATTTCTACTCGTTTTCTCGTACTTTTGTTTTTCTTCTTCTTCTTCTTCTTTGTGAAAGCCGTGTCGGGACGCTCTCTCGCTCATCAGTGTTCATCAGCCGACGGTTTTTGTTTTTTTTTACGTGACGTCATGCGTTCCAGACAGAAGCAGCCGATGCCAGAGATGAAGATCCGCGCAGACGTCTGCATGATGCGTGACACGCCCGTGTGTTCGCTTCCGTCTCTTACAGTGTTGTGTGTGTGTGTGTGTGTGTGTGTGTGTGCGCGCGTCTGAACCGAAGCATGTCCTGGACGTGAAACCTGCTTCGTTCTTTTGGTTCTTGTTTCCTTCTCTGGTTTTATAATCTTCCCCTGGTTCTGTTTTCCTGGCGGAAGCTGGAGGGTTTTTGTCACTGGTTTCTCGTGACGGTTGAATGAGACGGTGAAGCTGTGGAGACGCAGAGCTGGAGACGCCGTGTTGCTGTATGATACGAAATGTAAAAAAAAAAAACAAACTCCTGCATATTAAATAGCTGCTGGAAACCTGAATAAACATTAAAGGTACTCGAAATATCCGCGTGTGTTTAGTGGTGATTGCGTGTAATGCGCGTGTCGGACGGCAGAGGGCGCCACACTACACCTCTACTGTGTAATATATATTATTAATATACATACATTTACTTTGTAATACTTTGAAATACTTTGTAAGGATATTTCGTCCTGAACTGTAGATGTTTGCTGTGTGTGGTTTGCTGAGTGTCATCTACTGGTTTGAAACCACACTAAACACACACACACACACACACACTTCAGAATAAAATCCTTCTTCAGGTACTAAAATGTCGGAGTTGATAGCGACTTACTTTACCGTTGTGTTTCCTCACTCAGTTCATCTGTGTATGTAATGTTAGTTTTAAACCGGACGCAGGCAATAAGCGCACGTGACCGCTGAGTGAAACCGCACGAAGCTCCGCCCCGATGCGCGCGCACACAAGCAGACAGAATCGTGTAAATGCTGGATTAAAACCAGTAGAATCGCTTTTTACTTGGTCCCTTTTTACTCGCAAACTTTCTAGAGTTTTTTTTTTTTTACTTTTTCAGCCATTTTTATTTCAATGCCATCTGATCTACTTACAAGGGCTTTGCGATCGATAATGGGCAGCGCTGAGCTAGAATATCTCAAGATATAAAGTTAAGCTTACACACTGATGTGCGTGTAAAAGGAGTGTGTGAGCAGACAGACAGACAGGAGTGATGTGAGAGGAACAGCTCGGCCGTACAGATGGACAGTCCTAATGCGGTTAACACATTTATCCCACGAGCTTTTCCACTGTGTCATGTGACCTGCTCCGGAGCCCCGCCCACCTGGTCACGCCCACCTCACGTCTGACCTCAGACAGTAAAAATACACCACTGTTTAGTCTGTCTTTATCTCACCTGTCTGTCTGTCTATATGTGAATGTGTCACCCACTCTTCTCTACATCTGTCTTTCTGTCTGTCTCACCCTCTCTTCTCTTCATCTGTCTGTCTCACCCTCTCTTCTCTCCATCTATCTGTCTGTCTCACCCTCTCTTCTCTTCATCTGTCTGTCTCACCCTGTCTTCTCTCCATCTTTCTGTCTGTCTCATCCTCTCTTCTCTTCATCTGTCTGTCTCACCCTGTCTTCTCTCCATCTATCTGTCTGTCTCACCCTCTCTTCTCTTCATCTGTCTGTCTCACCCACTCTTCTCTCCATCTTTCTGTCTGTCTCACCCTCTCTTCTCTTCATCTGTCTGTCTCACCCTGTCTTCTCTCCATCTTTCTGTCTGTCTCACCCACTCTTCTCTACATCTTTCTTTCTGTCTGTGTCTGTCTGTCTGGGACTCCAGGCCGGTGTGTGTGTGTGTGTGTGTGTGTGTGTGTGTGTGTGTGTGTGTGTGTGTGTGTCGCTCTCTCTCTTCTTCCTGTGGCTTTCAGCTAAAAGCTTTTTGCTGCAGGCTGGGGGAAGCGGGGCGGGGGCGGAGGCTTTCTAGGGGAGGCGGGGCTTACGGGCCGTTGCCTAGGCGACTGGCTTGACATCACGCTGCCGATCCTCCCCCTTTAAAAGCTTTTAAAGCAGCGGTGCGCGCGGCGGGGGAAGGGCGGCGGCTCGCGCACATGGCTAAGCTAACGGGCTAGCATGGCCTCCGAGGACTGTCTGAGCTTCTCCGTGGCCGGCCTGAGCGAGAAGCACCGGCGAGCTCGTAACTGGTCCGACTCGGAGATGAAGGCGCTGGTGTACATCTGGGAGGAGTACGTGACCGAGCTGAAGAAGGCCAAACGCAACGCCAAGATCTACGAGACCATCGCCCAGCAGCTGTACGAGCTGACCGGAGAGCAGCGCCACCGCGAGGAGATCAAGATGAAGATCACCAACATGACCTTCCAGTTCAGGCGAGATCCTGCTGCTAAAAAGATCTTTACTTCCTAAAACCTTTTAAACATTTTGTGGACCTTTTCATTTCACACGGTTTCAGTGCCAAATTGTGCAAAGGTGTGTGATGTGTGCAAAGCGGTTGATGTATTTTAGCTTGCGTAGATGTGTTTTAAATACGTTTAGTGGGTTTTGCTGGAGCAGTGGGTAGCGCCGTCGCCTCACAGGGTCTATTGTTCTACATTAGTCTGGATAAGATAAGATAGACTTTATTAATCCCACTATGGGACATTTTTGGGTTCAGCAGCAGCAAAAAGTTTTTAACAGAAACAAATAAGGAGAGTTTTAAAAGACGACGGTGAAGGCAAAGAGAACAAAAGAAACAACAATACTTATGTTGTGCAAAATTGTCTATAGGTGTGTGTGTCCATCTGTGATTGGTCACACACCAATCTAGGGGGTGTGTCCCACCTTCAGGCCCAGAGGCACACACACACATACACACATACGCACGCACACACACTTAGCTTCTGATCATAGCCCATAGTCTGAACAACAATAGACATATTTTTTACCTTTTAACTCACTTTTTTTCCCCAAATGTGTGTTTTTTTTTTTTTAACTCATATAAAGAATTTTTCATTTTAAAGACTTTCACATAGCGTCTTTGCGTTGGTCTCAGACTAAGAAAAGCGCTATATAAAAAATGAACTTGAACACACACACACTCACACACACGTGTATAACCCCAGGCGCGTGTGTGTGTGCAGGAAGCTGAAGTACACGGCTAATGGCGGCGGCGCTGTGCCTGACTGGCCCTACTACAGATCCATCGAGAAGATCCTGTCCAAGGTCCCGGAGCAGCAGCACCTGAGCCCCCTCCACCTGCCCCTGGCCACGCCCTCCACCTCCCAGCAGGACTCGCCCGTCACCGCCTCGGCCCCGCCCGGCTTCCTGCCCGAGTACACGGGCTCGTCTGAGGAGCGGGAGGCGCTGGAGGAGGAGGAGGAGGAGTCAGAGAGCTCGGCGGAGAGCAGGTACCGCCCCGGCCACGCCCCCAGCCCCGCCCCCAACTCACCCACACCTCCCTCCCCACAGGTCGCAGCCGCGCAAACGGCGCCGCCCCTCCCGCGAGTCTCTGCGGCGCAGGAAGCTGCGCGTGATGGAGGCCATGCTGCAGGAGCAGAGACGCATGGGCCGCGCCCTGGAGGAGGCGGGGCAGGAGTTCAGGCGCGTCATGCATCAGCAGAACTTCCTGCAGGTCCAGAGCCTCCAGCTTCAGGACCGGATGATGAACCTGCTGGAGAAGATGATCCCGAGTCCGAGACCCGCCTCACACACGTAGTGACCCCGTGACCTCGCTGACCCCGAGCCAGACGCGCCTGGGATTAGAGGCGGGGACACGGGATTAATCGCCTCGCCTCAGCGGCCAATCAACGAGTCCCTCAGATCTGATGGTGATGATGATGATGATACCGCGCGCAGGAATCGCTATCAAAAGCTTCACTCTGATTTGCGGAGCCATAATCCAGACTGGATATAGTTGTGGATCGTTTTTGCCTTTGTGTTTGCCTGTGGGCGGAGCTGAACAGACAGTGACGTCACTGGGAGGGGGAGGGTTTTACTGAGTCTACAGGAAACGATCGCAATAAACGTCGATCACACAACAGCGTCGATCTTTACCTGCGCTAGTTCTCTTCCGTCAGCGAGTGACGTCACCGCCCACCACGTTGTCTTAGCTCCTCCCCCTGATTCTGAATGGCGGGTTCTGCGGGAATTCAATTGCGAAGCTATCTTTGGTGATTACATCTGGACACGTGACTCATTCCAAAACAGAAATAATACGGTAAAATTATGATTTAAAAAAAAAAACGTAAACCATTTTTATTAAAAGAAACGTGTAGGTTTTTTTTATAACTTAAAATAAACTAATTTTAAATCAATTTTCATTATTGATGCACCCGAACAGATGGAGCTTTTTCTCCGCGCGCATGCGCCCATCAATCAATCAGAGGATGACAAATGACTTGTTTCCACTTCCTTTATTCGCCGGTGATGGATGGATGTGTCGTTACTGCTCGATGACCCGGGCGCGGCTTCACACACACACACACACACACACACACACACACACACACACACGCACGCACACACACACACACACACACACACAGACAGTAGTGCGCACTGTTAAGTGTGCTCGACGTCTTTCTAAACCAAAACCCGCCTGCTTCCTCAACAGCCAATCAGAGCAGCCTGTAAATTTGAATTTCCCTCGTGATTGACGCGACCTTTGGCCAATGAGCGAGCCGAACCTGTCCGCAAACGTTACGCTGCCATAGAGACCCGAGAATGTCGCTTTGTATTTCCAACAATAGTGAATGGAAGTTGTGTGAGTGTGTGTGTGTCGCGCGAAGGACTTTTCATGACTAAATAACGACTGAACGTTTTGGATTTTGAGCGCGAGTCGCAGGTAAGCGCTTCACACACACACACACACACACACACACACACACACACACACACACACACACATTAAACACGACGTTAGCGCGGAAAGTTTGTGTGTCTGTGGCGTTTGCGGCTCGTGACGTCTCGCCAGACGCTTCAAATCTCTTCCACAAAAGTTCGTTTCTCGCTGTTTAAATGCAGAACAACAAACACGCTGCAGATAAACCGTGTGCTCTCCAGTTTTATTCAGCATTTCCTCGTTTGTGACGTGCGATTTCACTCAAAACTGACCGCGTGTTGTTGTTTGTGATTGTTTATTTACGGATTTTTTTACAAACGACACACTCGAACGTGACGATACACATATTTATTATACATGTTTACAAACGACAACAACAGTAACAATAACATGTAGCGCGACACGTGGCTTTACCTTCAGCAGCTTTAAGCGAAGTTATAATCCCGCCGTCAAACCTTGAGACGTAAACACCTTTACAACCGTCAATAAATGTCGTTTTTATTTCTCATTCATTGTCACGATATATTTAATTTCATGAAATGTAATTTATATAAAAATAAAATTATATATTTTTGGTCATTTGTTGCATATACCATATTTACTGTATATAACAGTTACACGGGCTTTTTTGACATGCAGTTTTGTAACTTCTTCCCCAAATTATATTCTTATTTGTTCCATGTTATTATTTGGGAGCAAACACTTGACGAATTAAGTCCTTTGTTTTGCATAATATATTACAGTATTAATCTAATACTGCATGATTTATAGCCATCTTACAATTACGTGTCGCATGAATAATATCTATAAAATAAAAACACGAGAATGGTTGAACGGAATATTTTGACCACTTTGGAAAAATAATTAAATGAGTGTGTGTAGTAGTGTCCCGCTGAAGACTGGAGGTGTGAGTTTGAGGCCGGTCAGGGTCTTTTCTGTGCTTTTCTTTTCTCATCTCCCCAGGTTAATCCATATTGGAAAATGCATGAATATACAGTATATATTTAAACAGCGTACATTACTGTCTCCTCCTTTTTTTTCTTCACCAAGTTGATGAATTTTCTGTAGCGTTATCAAAGTCACTAAGTCACTCAAAGTTTGTGCGCTTTGAGACAGTTAAAACTGTGAAAAGCTCCTTACAAATACTCTTATTATTATATATATATTATTATTATTATTATTATTATTACTACTAGACTACATATACAGATTCTTTTCTCTTAACGTCCTGAGACGCGAGCTCTGAAATTACGTTCTTTTTAAAATTTACTTTGCTATTTGGGCTTTTAGAAGCACAATAGGTGTAAAAATGAAGCGTCATTTTTTACATGATTTAATGTTGGAGATATTACATAAGTTATTACTAAATATTTACTTATCTTTTTTATTATACATTTTTTACATTTAAAATATTATTTTTTATATAAATATTACATCTATCTTTTGCGTTCTAACAAAATGGACAAGTCTTACCTAAACATCGCAGTCATAATTTAATTACTTCCTTTGTAAAGACTTGTGTCTCGCACTGCAGCCCACAGAACTTCAGTTGTAATCTCTGCCATTTTTGCAAAATGTGCTTTGGGGCTCAGAGACCACTAGGGGATAATGTAGGATCACTATAACATGACCGATCGTTATTTTACTTGAGTAATATTAAACAGCGCTCAGAAACCCCCTGTGATGACACGTGACCTGAGGAGGACGCCGGGTCTCAGGAGGTTAATCGTGTTTAGGCGGCACATGACACGCCTCAAGTATTTACTCTTTATAATTTGATTTATTCATGCACATGTTTAATATTCTACACCCGTAGCTTGAGCGCAGCCGGATCTGAATGGGACGTCCCGAGGCGCTGTCCCGCGCGGAGCCAGCATGAGGGTGGCGGTGCGCAGGGTGGAGATGGAGCGCGGGCGGGCGGGGTTCGGCTTCACGCTGTGGGGTCAGGCTCCGTGCGTCCTGCGGGGCATCATCAGGGGCAGTCCGGCGCACAGCGTGGGTCTGCGGGCGGGCGATCGCATCCTGCGGGTCAACGACAGCGACGCCTCCCGCTCCTCACACGAGGCCGTGGTGCGTCTCATCAGCACCTGCTCACACTCCCTCAGTCTGCTGGTGACGTCCGGCCCGGGCGAGGAAGACCTGACACGCCCCAGCAGAGACACCACGCCCGACCTCAGCCCGGGACACACGGTACGCCTGAGAAACACTCACATCACTGTGTTTGCTACTGTACTGACCACAGCGGTGTTTTACTGCGGTGTTGAGGAGCATTACAGTTTAGTAGAACGCAGTAATATAATTGGCAAAATGTGAGAGAGAGAGACAGACAAAAAGAGAGAGAGACAGAGAGAGAGAGAGAGAGAGAGAGAGAGAGAGAGAGAGAGAGAGAGAGAGAGAGAGAGAGAGAGAGAGACAGACAGAGAGAGCGAGAGAAAGAGATGGAGAGAGAGAGACAGACGGAGACAATGAGAGAGAGAAACAGAGAGAGAGACAAACAGAGACAATGAGCGAGAGAGAGAAAAAGATAGAGAGAGAGACAGAGAGAGAGCGAGACAGAGAGAGAGAGACAGACCGACAGATAGAGAGAGAGAGAGAAAGAGATGGAGAGAGGGAGACAGACAGAGACAATGAGAGAGAGAAACAGAGAGAGAGAGACAGAGAGAGAGAGAGAGAGACAGACCGACAGATAGAGACAGAGAGAGAGAGACAGAGAGACAGAGACAGAGAGAGAGAGAGAGACAGAGAGACAAACAGCGAGAGTGAGAAAAAGATAGAGAGAAAGAGAGAGAGAGAGAGAGCGGCTTCTTTGTTTCTGGTCTTCGTCGCTTTTCTTTTTGCTTTCTTCTCTTTTTTTTACGTGAAACCATGATTTCCAAACGGAAACAGACTTTGTTCACAATAAAACAAGCAGATTTACTCGCGCGCGTCTTTAAAACTAAAACAGCCGCTCTTCTCTTAAAGGCACAGCGCAGAAAACAGAGCGGCACACGTGCGATCTATTAATTCAGTCTGTTACACTGCTTTCTGTGTTCGATTAGTAATGTCTGTGCCGTCATTGATAGTTGTAAGTTACATCTTGTATTAAAGTGTTTATATACTTATATAAAAATCTAATGCATGAACTATCACGATATCCACGGTATTGCAAAGTCCATATCGTGGCACATCTCAATACACGTTAATACCGTTATACCGCCCATCCCCCCTCAGGAGCCCGCGCTGCAGGCCGGCGGAAGCTGCCACACCCTCTTTGAGATCACTGACGAGGGCAGCGCCACCCAGCAGAAGCCCAGGCCTCTGTCCGAGCCCGACGCCCCGCCCACCCACAGCCACGCCCCCCCGGACCTTGCCCTGATCGTGGGCTACATCGACTCTGCGGATCTGGAGCTGCGGGCGTGGCAGGGGGCGCAGGAGGGCGTGGGCGCGGTGCGGCGCTGCATCAGGGGCGTGTCCGTGCGTCAGAAGACTCACTCGCTGGTGCTGATGCGGGTCACGGGTGACGGGGTGCGGCTGTGTGACGAGCGGGGCGGAGAGCTGCTGTGGTGCCCCGCCCAGAGCCTGGCGCTGTGTGTGCCCTGCACCGAGGACAGCAGGTTCTTCGGCCTGGTGACGGCGGCGGCGGAGGGGGCGGGGCAGGGCGTGGTGAGGGCGGAGTGTCACGTGTTCTTCATCGACCCGGAGCTGTTCCTCCACTCGGAGCACCTCAGCATCATCGCGCTCTTCAGCCTGTCCTGCACCGCCCGCCCGGACACGCCCGGCTGCCTGGAGTTCCCTCAGACGCCCCAGCCCCTCGCTCACTTCCTGCCCCGCCTCTACAGGGGCGCGGCCGAGTACGTGGAGCGGCTGCGGATGGAGCTGGATGGGGAGAGTCCTGAGGAGAGCGACAGCGGCATCGAGAGAGACAGTCTCATCAGCCCCGACCCGCCCCCCTACTCCGCCCAGCCCCGGGGCCACGCCCACCCCGAGCGCCGCTGCCTCCTGTCCGAGCCCTTGAGGCCGCGCTGGCAGAGGTCACGCCCCAGCAGCGCCGAGTGTCTCCTGGACTCCGCCCTCCTCCCGCCCCCCATGGAGCAGATCCCCACGCTGAGGTACAAGCCGCTGGAGGAGAGAAGCTGCGCATCGTCCCGGCTGAAAGAGCCCGAGCACAAGGTGAGAAGAGCCAAACATTGGTGTGAATATCCGCTTCATATTAACTCAATTGTCTTTCATCACACATGTATTTATGATTGTTCTGTAGTTCATAAATACATGTGTGATGAATAGATAAATAGATAGATAGATAGAGAGATAAGATAGATAAGATAGATAAGATAGATAAGATAGATAGAGAGATAAGATAGATAAGATAGATAAGATAGATAAGATAGATAGAGAGATAAGATAGATAAGATAGATAAGATAGATAGATAGATAGATAGATAGATAGATAGATAGATAGATAGATAGATAGATAGATAGATAGATGGATAGAGGGATAGATGGATAGAGGGATAGATGGATAGAGGGATAGATAGATAGAAAGAGGGATAGATAGATAGACAGACAGACAGACAAATTGAAGGCAAAAATGCAAACATCAAAGAGAACAATAGCAAGAAACGACAATAGATAGGTTGTGCAACAATACAACTGTGCAAACACAATGGTGCAATTGTGACAAGGTAAAAATATAATGTGCCATTTCAAAAAACAATGGTGCAATTTTGAGTGACAAAGATGTGTCACTGCTTTACAGAGTTAAAGAGATCATTTGAAAGATAATTGTATCTGTTATTGGTCAGTATTAGTCGGTTTATGCACCTGCTTAGTAATAATTACTAATATGTGGCAATGGCAACGCTATTTAGTGACTGTAATGACGTGTTAAACTTTGTTATTGTTTTGCTTTCTGTGGAACTTTTCACGCACAAACAACAACAACAACAACATCCGTCGTGTCATTGTAACGTGAGTTTGCATGAGGCGTTGACTCTGTGTGATTACTCTGTGTTTATTTGCTCCTTAGTAAATATCGAGCTGTTATTCATTTCCCGCTGGACTCTTCTCTGTCTGAAACCCTCCCGACCTTTTCAGTAACGACTGACGATATTTGGTTTTACACGCGTTAGAATGTGAGTGTTTTCCCTCCGCGGTTGCTGTTTGGCTTTCTCCGCTTCATCAGAGTGTGATGATGATGATGATGATGATGGTGATGGTGATGGTGATGGTGATGATGATGGTGAAGGTGAAGTCTTTGTGTCCAGCCGCCGTGCGCGCGTCCGCGAGGTTAAAGCGCTTAACGCGCCGCGCGGGAACAGATGGCGCTGTGATAACAGCCTCGGCAGATGGAGCTATTGACTTGATTAAAGCGCCTCAATGTGATTAAACCCCGCGGATCAGATTTAAGCGGTTATAACGCACGGAGTCACCCGGAAACGGCGGAGCGCGCGACTCTTCATCATCATCATCATCATCATCTTCGCCTTTCACTGCGCGTGTCCGCCGCCGATCAGATACTCTGCGGCTTTGATAAATAATAAAACAATAATAATAATAATAAAACACAAATGAATGTTGATCAATGATGATTGTATTATATCGTTGATATTCTGAGCAGGTTCCCTGAAGGCGACAAAACAAACAACGATTTTTACCTCCTGCATAAAGTTCATGATAAACCAATGATTTATGATTTATGGTAAACCAAAGCACATGGATTTAATGTGGAAGATCGAATAGATTGGAAAGGGTTGCAATCAAATTAGTATTGTTACTCCGTCTGGTGCAAAAAGAATGATGAGATGGTGGTCAATATACACACTGAAGAACCAAAAACTACAATATATTCAATTATAAAAACAGTGAAAATGTAAAAGTTGCTTTTTACGTGACATTTCTTCACGAGCAAGCGTTTGACGACAATGGCTTTTCCTTTTTTCAATCATTTTATTTCCTGCTTGTGGTGAAGTGTTTTTTCGTGTGCTCCTGCAGGGGTCGCTGTTGTGGGCGCTAGCTCGCGGACGCTCCTCTGTGCGCAGACCCGCCGCTCCGGCCAAGCGTCTCAGTCTGGCGCATTCTCTCAACGACCTCGAGGTGAGAGGGGCGGCTCCATGTCCTCATGAATAATGCATTAGTGGGTGTGGCCACATTTCACAGCGTCTGAACCGTATCTCTGCTATTAGTGGCCGGTCTCGGCGCAAGCGGGTGTTATTCTATAGAGTATTAAAGATGTAGTATATATACGTGTATAATATCACATTACTTTAAAGTTACATATCATATAATATATAATATAATATTAAATGGAAAATTCAGTTTTTTTGGATAAACATTAGACGCTGGTCTATATTACACCTGGTCGTCTAAATAATCTTTGAATAAACGCACCGGCTACTACTGGGAGATATACAGTATTTAAAGACTTGTATTGAGTTTCTTATTTTGCGGAGCTGAATTTAAAACAAAAGTGAACTGAAGTTACGCCTCGGCTCTGTTTGCTCGATGCAGATGGATGAATTGTTGAAATATTCCGGCGTGTTTGTAGTGAAGCTGAGGCTGGTGGCGCTGTGTTCTCCGCGTCATGTTCCCTGATGGAACCGTCTGTACGGGGAGACACTGGCTTCTCTCACACACACACACACACAC
>QKNR01012099.1:0-27341 GCA_028031935.1 Paedocypris micromegethes | reverse complement strand
TGGGTTTTAAGCAAGATTATGCTGAAATTGACTTTTTCCTCAAAAGTGCAATTTCCGACTCTAAATATCACATTTTGGGAATGAAAGCAAATGAACATGTAAAGTTGCTGAGGTTAAAATGCTCATCAAAGCTGATTTAATATTTCATTTATTAGTGTCTTCTAATCTTCTAACTAGATTTTAAGCAAGATTTAGCTGAAACTGACTTTTTCCTCAAAAGTCAATTTCAAATAATCTTGCTTAAAACCTAGTTAGAGGCATTGAATACACTTAGAAATGAAAGATAAAATCAGTTTTGATGAGATTTTTCACTTCAGCAAAATGACCTGTTAATTTTCTGTCAATGCCTAAAACGTGATTTTTATTGTCTGAAAATGCACTTTTGAGGAAAAAGTCCATTTCAAAAACCTAGTTAGAGGCATTGAATACACTAAGAAATGAAAGATAAAATTAGTTTTGATGGGATATATCACTTCAGAAACCTGACCTGTTTATTTGCTTTCAATACCCAAAGCGTGAGTTTTAGAGTCTGAAACTGCACTCTGTTGACTTGTTCTTTTGCTTTCAATGCCCAAAACGTAATTTTTAGAGTCTAATAAATGCACTTTTGAGGAAAAAGTCCATTTCAGCTAAATATTGCTTAAAACCTAGTTAGAGGCATATAAGACACTAAGAAATGAAAAATAAAATCAGTTTTGATAAGATCTTTAAAAATGACGTTTTGTGTATTGAAAGCAACTTATCAAGTTGCTGAAGTTAGAGTCTGAAAATGCACTTTTGTGGAAAAAGTCAATTTCAGCTAAATCTTGCTTAAAACGTAGTTAGAGGCATAGAAGACACTAAGAAATGAAAGATAAAATCAGTTTTGATGAGATATTTCACTTCTGCATATTTACCTGTTCTTTTGCTTTCAATGCCCAAAACGTGATTTTTAGAGTCTGAAATTGCACTTTTGTGGAAAAAGCCAATTTCAGCCAAATATTGCTTTAAATCTAGTTTAGAGGCATTGAATACACTAAGAAATGAAAGATAAAATCAGTTTTGATGAGATATTCCACTTCTGCAAGTTGACTTGTTCTTTTGCTTTCAATGCCCAAAACGTGATTTTTATTGTCTGAAAAGGCACTTTTGAGGAAAAAGTCAATTTCAGCTAAATCTTGCTTAAAACCTAGTTAGAGGCATTGAATACACTAAAAAATGAAAGATAAAATCAGTTTTGATGAGATATTTCACTTCTGCAAGTTGACTTGTTCTTTTGCTTTCAATGCCTAAAACGTGATTTTTAGAGTCTAATAAATGCACTTTTGAGGAAAAAGTCCATTTCAACTAAATCTTGCTTAAAACCTAGTTAGAGGCATTGAATACACTAAGAAATGAAAGATAAAATCAATTTTGATGAGATTTTTCACTTCAGCAACATGACCTGTTAATTTTCTGTCAATGCCTAAAACGTGATTTTTATAGTCTGAAAATGCACTTTTGAGGAAAAAGTCCATTTCAGCTAAATCTTGCTTAAAACCTAGTTAGAGACATTGAATACACTAAGAAATGAAAGATAAAATCAGTTTTGATGAGCTTTTTCACTTCAGCAACATGACCTGTTAATTTTCTGTCAATGCCTAAAACGTGATTTTTATAGTCTGAAAATGCACTTTTGAGGAAAAAGTCCATTTCAGCTAAATCTTGCTTAAAACCTAGTTAGAGGCATTGAATACACTAAGAAATGAAAGATAAAATAAGTTTTGATGGGATATTTCACTTCAGAAACCTGACCTGTTTATTTGCTTTCAATACCCAAAGCGTGATTTTTATAGTCTGAAAATGCACTTTTGAGGAAAAAGTCCATTTCAGCTAAATCTTGCTTAAAACCTAGTTAGAGGCATAGAATACACTAAGAAATGAAAGATAAAATCAGTTTTGATAAGATCTTTAAAAATGACGTTTTGTGTATTGAAAGCAACAGATCAAGTTGCTGAAGTTAGAGTCTGAAAATGCACTTTTGTTGAAAAAGTCAATTTCAGCTAAATCTTGCTTAAAACGTAGTTAGAGGCATAGAAGACACTAAGAAATGAAAGATAAAATCAGTTTTGATAAGATATTTCACTTCTGCAAGTTGACTTGTTTTTTAGCTTTCAATGCCCAAAACACGATTTTAGAGTGAAAATGCACTTTTGAAGAAAAAGTCCAGCTAAATCTTGCTTAAAACCCAGTTAGAGGCATTGAAAACACTAACAAATAAAAGATAACATCAATTTTGATGAGATTTTTCACTTCAGTAACTTGACCTGTTAATTTGCTGTCAATGCCTAAAACGTGATTTTTAGAGTCTGAAATTGCACTTTTGTGGAAAAAGTCAATTTCAGCCAAATTTTGCTTTAAACCTAGTTTAGAGGCATTGAATACACTAAGAAATGAAAGATAAAATCAGTTTTGATGAGATATTTCACTTCTGCAAGTTGACTTGTTCTTTTGCTTTCAATGCCCGAAACTTGATTTTTAGAGTCTAATAAATGCACATTTGAGGAAAAAGTCCATTTCAACTCAATCTTGCTTAAAACATAGTTAGAGGCATTGAATACACCAAGAAATGAAAGATAAAATCAGTTTTGATGAGATTTTTCACTTCAGCAACATGACCTGTTAATTTTCTGTCAATGCCTAAAATGTGATTTTTATTGTCTGAAAATGCACTTTTGAGGAAAAAGTCCATTTCAGCTAAATCTTGCTTAAAACCTAGTTAGAGGTATTGAATACTATGGAAGCTCGTTTCCGCCACACAAAAAAAAAAAAGAAAAGTATTCTGACTTTTTATCTCCGAATTCCGAGTTATTAAGGCAGGATTCTGACTTTTTATCTTGGAATTTTGACTTTTTATCTCAGAATTCCGAGTTATTATCTCAGAATTTTGACTTTTTATCTCAGATTTCAGAGTTATTATCTCAGAATTCTGACTTTTTATCTCAGAATTCCGAGTTATTATCTAAGAATTCTGACTTTTTATCTCAGAATTACGAGTTATTATCTCAGAATTCTGACTTTTTATCTCAGAATTCCGATTTATTAACTCAGAATTCTGTTATATTAAGTCAGAATTCTTACTTTTTATCTCAGATTTCCGAGTTATAAAATCAGTAGATTTCAGAACTGGGGAACGGGCTTCAATAGAGGATATTGATATAATGGAAGACATTTTTAGGGATTATTTTCTGCGTGGTTTTACAAACAAAGAAATATTGATTTTGTTGGAGGAATCCCATTATATTAAGATCAGTCTCCGGACTCTCGAACGAGCATTGTGCAGGCAACACTTGTGGCGAAGGCGCAACAAAACAGAAGAAGCAGAAGTTGCACAATTTGTTCAGCAGCAACTTCTGACATCAGGGAAACAACACGGATAACGTTGGATGCACCAGAAATGTTGGATGTCCGGAATTATCACTGACAGAGAGACTGTGCGACAATTAATGCGACTTTTAGACGGGGAAGGAGTCGATCTGCGTGCGCGAAGGCGTCTGCGGCGCCGCGTTTATAACAGTCGCGGACCAAATTATGTCTGGCACATAGACGGATATGATAAATTAAAACCTTATGGCATTTGTATAAACGGATGCATCGATGGTTTTTCAAGAAAAATGATTTGGCTTGAAGCTTTCAAGACGAATAGTGATATTTTACACAAGCAGTGACGGAGAACGCTGGATGCCCACAAAGAATTCGTATGGACTACGGAACTGAAAATACGCACATTGCACATATGCAAGCATTCTTTAGAAACACGGCCAGTGCAGAGTGTGTCACTCTTGGGCCAAGCACTGGGAACCAGAGAACGAACGATGGTGGGCAACACTAAGGAGCCAGTGTGTTCAGTTTTGGATGGACCACTTTGAACAGTTAAAAGAAGACGGGCACTTTGTGGATAGTTTTCTTGACAAGTCTCTCATCCAGTTTTGCTTTCAACACTTTATTCAGGTACACACTTAATATCAAAATATCATTATGAAAATTGAGATGCAACAAAAATTAAGTTGCAATTAAATAAGCACAGAGGTACAGTACAGCGATTAACTGTGTATGCGTTTTATTGAAGGAGGAGCTTGAAGAAACTGTCAGTGTCAAGGCTCGTAGTTCACGGACCCACATTCAACAGGTCAGAGACTTCAGGAGTCGATTGCAAGGGTTTATTTCGTGGTCGTACAGGCAGAGGTCAAATGCAGGCGTTCGGGGCAATAAGGGCTGGGCGAGAGAATGGTCAAAACAAGCAAAGTCCGGCAGCGGAGTATCCAAAACAAGTCCAAGACGGCAGGCGAGAAATCGAGGTCGAGAAACAAAGCAAGGTCAAACACGAGACTAGACTAGGCAACAAAAACGCTGGGATGACTGACGTGAAACGCACAGACAAACTGGCAACAAGACAAAGACTAAACAAGGCTTAAATACACGACATGATTACACAAAGAAACAGGAAACACCTGGTTACTATGACAACCGACAAGGAAACAGAACACAGAACATGGCGGCGCGCTGAGGCGCGTGTCACAACAAAAGTCCGTGAAAGAAAGCACGTAAAAGTCCGTGACTCAGACGTCAGAATCCATGACAGTCAGTGCCTGAAACTGTCACAGGATTCGACCAACGCATAATCCACGTGCACCCAGTGGGCGACCTTCAATTATGTTTGCAGTTCCAAGTATATATGGAGTGCAAAATTTTTTGCATCCAGTTCAACGACGACAAATTGGCATTTGCCTTGAAGAATGTGTTTTTAAAGAATTTCCTTGTGATGAGGATGTCTTTCAGTTATGTGTAGAGCTCATGGCTGAGCATAACCTTGTCATGTCAGATGATATAAAATCACAGACCTTTATCTCCAACTTCGTGAACTGATTTTACAAGAACTGAACTAAAGCATTATTTACCGATTGTCATCTAATAAATGATCTATTCCCGTTTTAACTCGTGAGCATGTTTGGTAGTTCGGCACTGTGAACCCGAATAAAGTGTGAAAATGCTATTATAATGCACATTTTATGATGTAATTTTATAAGCCTTTTTTAATCACGTCATTTTTATATTCCTATCTAATCTGGATTATCAGACTTGCAGAGAATTAAGGATCAAGACAGACGGAAACAATCACTAGGATCTAAGTCAAAACACTAGGATCAAAATCTGAAACAATGATCAACAAACAGGATCAATAAACAATGCTAGACTTTACATAATGTCCCTTTAGAAATTGTCCTTACCTTAATGATAATGCACTGCAACTGAAACCGTCCCTGCTCGCAATGACACATCCTTGTTCTAAAGTCCTCTGATTCGCTTCTCACAAAGAAGTACCGGAGAATGCACTTCCGGTAACGGAAGACTACGTAATGTCCATTAATGTCCACATGGAAGGGATGGAGACTCCTTAGTTTCCACCCCGCAGGAGGAAGACACTGTTCGGAACCATCTTCACCAATTCCAGAGAGGTTTTGTTTTCCTAGCCACTGTCGCAATCTAGCTTGCTCTTCTGGTCATAGTCTTAAACACAAATGAACAATGGACATTTAAATTTGTGAATGACTCCTAATTCTGCAAATCGGCTTTGCAATGGTCTGGGAATGAGAAAAGCCCTATATAAATAAACTTGAACATGAACTTGAAACCATTATAAATTGATTTTTTAGTGATGCCTAACTAATGTTTCATATGTAGCATACTAAAATGTATACTAATAAATCTACTTCAATTAATATTTTATTTTAAAAAATGCTTGGAATTTTTTTTTTTTGGTCATTTTGTTTTCAAACTGATAATGCACATTGATAATGATCATGAAAATATGCACTGTACAACTACAGACAAACTAAATAACGAAAACACAACCCTTTATTTATCTTAAATTAAATTGTTTATTTTCTTTACCAATGCGAAAAAAATCTGTTTTTAATTACAAAACAAAAACTAAAACCACACAAGTTATTTTTTATGACACCTCTCAGTTACAAAAAAAGAAACAATGTCAACAGAAACTGGCATTTCAATTGCCATACAATTCAGTATTTAAACAGACTTTGACAGTTTAGTGATTACAGGGGATTTTAATATCCATGTTGATAATATAAATGATAAACATGCTAATGAACTAAGCAGTGTCTTAGACACCTTTGGTCTAAAACAGCACGTGAAAGATCCTACTCATAGCAAAGGTCACACTTTAGACCTTCTCATCACTAAAGGGGTCAATGTTTCAAATGTTTACATGTCTGATGTTGCCCTATCAGATCATTTCTGTATCTCGTGCGACCTGTCTATTGTTCCAAGTTCACCACCAGAACAGATAGTTGTTCGCAGAAGACACATTAATGACAACACTCGGGAATTGTTCATGGAAATGTTTCGTTTTGATGATATATCATATAACAATGTGGATGAGTTGGTTGAAGCTGTTCAGTCATGCATTGTGAATATTCTGGATGACATTGCACCAATGAAAGAGAAAACGGTTAAAAATAAGCAGAAAGCGCCCTGGAGATATGATGAATTGGTCAGGGCAAGAAAACGTGAGTGTAGAAAAGCGGAGCGTAAATGGCGCAAATCTGGGCTCCAGGTTCACTATGAGATTTATAAAGAAAAATTGCTCATCTTCAACCGGATCCTGCATGAAACTCGAGAAAAATATTTCTCTAATATTATACAAAATGATAACAATAACTCCCGAGTTCTTTTTACAACTATAAATAGCTTAACACATCCTCCGACTCAAATCACGCCTGAAATGATATCTATTTCCAAATGTAATGAGTTTGCTGTTTTATTCAAAAACAAGGTTCAGAACATCAAAAACTCAATTAATACCACATATCAAATATCTGACGCACCACCTGCTATTCTGTCCAAATTTAGTGATCTCACCCCTGCAACAGAAAAAAACTGTTCAAGAAATTATCACCTGTTTGAAGTCTTCTACTTGCCGTCTTGACGTATTACCAACCAGATTCCTGAAATCTGTGCTAACCAGTGTTTTAGCGCCTCTCACTAAAATGGTCAACAAGTCATTTCAATCTGGAATATTTCCAAGTATTCTAAAAAACTGCGGTCATTAAGCCTCTCCTAAAAAAGAGTAGTCTTGATGCTGCAGTACTGAAAAACTACCGGCCTATTTCTAATCTGCCATTTATGGGAAAAATTCTTGAAAAAGTTGTTTACCAACAACTAACAGAATTTTTGGTTACAAATGACACATTTGATGTCTTTCAGTCAGGCTTTAGACCACATCACAGCACAGAGACGGCTCTTGTTAAAGTAACTAATGACATCCGTTTAAACACTGATGCTGGCAAAGCTACGGTATTAATCCTGCTGGATCTGAGTGCAGCGTTTGACACTGTGGATCATGGGATCCTTCTACAGAGACTTGAAACTGGGTTGGCATCACTGGTACTGCTCTTAATTGGTTCAAATCTTATTTAGAAGGAAGGAGTTATTTTGTTGAAATTGGTGATTGTGTGTCGAAGCATATGGACTTGACCTGTGGGGTCCCTCAGGGGTCAATTTTAGGACCCCTGCTGTTTAACCTCTATATGCTGCCGTTAGGGCGGTTGATTGCCAGTAATAATGTGTCTCATCACAATTATGCAGATGACACCCAGATATATGTGTCACTGACAGCAGGTGAACATGGACCTGTGGATTCACTCTTGTGCTGTATTAAGCAAATTAGCATCTGGATGCAAAGCAATTTTCTACAGTTAAATTCAGACAAGACAGAAATCATTGTCTTTGGCCCCCAAAAAAACAGAGAAAATGTCAGCAGTTATCTGCAGTCTCTTTCCCTGGAACCGGCAAATCAAGTCAGAAATCTGGGGGTACTAATGGACGCTGATTTGAATTTTAACAGTCACATTAAATCAATTTCATCTACAGCTTTTATCATCTTAAAAACATTGCCAAAATCAGAGGACTTGTGACAAAAACAGACTTGGAGATTCTTATCCATGCTTTTATTTCTAGTAGGTTAGACTACTGTAATGCCCTATTCACTGGTCTGAACAACAATGAGCTGAAAAAACTGCAGCTCATACAAAATGCTGCTGCTCGAGTCCTAACCAGAACCACGAAGTACGATCACATTAGTCCTATCCTCAGGTCCTTGCACTGGCTCCCAGTGCCTCAGAGAATAGATTTTAAAACTGCTCTGCTGGTGTACAAGTCACTTCATGGCCAAGCACCAAAATACATCTCTAAGCTGATAACAATTTATAACCATCTAGAACTCTGAGGAGCTCAGGGATGGGCTCCTGCTGGTGCCCCGAGTCAGGAAAAAACAGGGGGAAGCTGCTTTTCAGAGCTATGCAGCTAATGTTTGGAATAAACTTCCGGTGAATGTTAGGCTGGCCGAAACAGTAGCCACGTTTAAATCAGAGCTAAAAACGCTAAAAATTATTCTATTCCAACACTTACTTAATTGTTCCAACAGAATTTAATTTGATAGCGTCTATATGTCATGCCAATGGTGTGTTAAGTGCTAAGAGTTTGAACACATTAAAATAGATTTGTGAAATTTAGCAAGAAAATACTTTTTTTAGAGCACCCTGAGTCTAAAACAAAGTAAACATGATAAAAAAACGAACAGTTGTATTTTGGAAATTCACAAACTAACAAAAACCTAAATCAATTTAAAGTGATGTGATGTGCTAAATGTACTACTGTACTCTATGTACTAAAGTAATAATAAATTAAACTGTATGTATGTATTTATAAACTATAATTAAAACATATAAAATCATAATAACTATAACAGTGAATTGAATTGAAAAAGCCTTTAATTGTCCCACAGCGGGGAAATTCCTTGTCACAACAGCAGACAGAGATTTGTATATACAGAAATGAAGAATAGGAATAGTCAAATGAAGAAAAAGAACCATGCATACAATAACAACATCAATAACACTGCACACACTATAAGTAAATAAATAAACATCACAACAACAACACACATCATTGTGAACAAACAAACACAAACCATTAATAAATAAATTGCAATGCACATAATCACAAGTTCAAGTCAAGTTTAAGTTGTGCAAAAGTGCAAGTTTCCTAATTGCAGCAGGTAGGAAAGATCTGTGGTATCTCTCCTTCACACAGCTAGGGTGGATCAGTCTGCCACTGAAGCTGCTCTCCAGAGCAGACAGTGAGTCCACCAGTGGAAGAGTCCTGGTCCAGGATGGAGGATAGTTTATCCAGAATCCTTTTCCCACCCACCTCCTGCACCTTGTCCAGAGTGCAGCCCAGGACAGATGTTAATATGTCTAAATACATAGACTGTCTAATTGTAGGGTGACCAAGCCTATTTTACCTTTCACTATGCCCATTTAACATCATGTCTGTGCGGCTTTTACGAATCTTATAAAACGCCGAGAATATGGTGGAGAATCAGAAACCCTTAATTTATATTGACGTGCCGCTTCGAAGATGAACGGTTTTACCCACGTACCGTACCGGTCGAAATGAGTGCTCGGCGCGGAGTGACCGAGGCTTTGCAAAGGCCGCGTGGACCGTTCTCTTTTATGGAAATAAAACCACATTACCCTACTAGAACACTGTGCTTAATATCTGCGATAATGCTATTGAGTTGTCAGTGTGAGTGCGTGTGTGTGTTATTCTTTCCAAGTTCCGATATTTCGCAAATCGCACATTAAAGACGTTTTATATTCAAAGTAAGAACAAGCAATGTATCCAAAAAGTTGATCATGGCGAATGCAATTCACTAGCCTTGTACTTATGAAAAACAGGAAAAGACGTACCTGGTAACTTATACTGTAGCATGGAGTAAAGGCCCATCTGCAGCATTAGTATCCTCCTAATGGCGTCTGAACAGACTCAGAGTGGTTTTGTATGAAGGCCCGAAAAAAGTCGGAATTCTGACATAACAAATCGGAATTCTGACATAATAAGTCAGAATTCTGACATAATAAGGCAGAATTCTGACACAATAAGTCAAAATTCTTAGATAAAAAGTAAGAATTCTGACTTATTATAACAGAATTCTGAGTTAATAAATCGGAATTCTGAGATAAAAAGTCAGAATTCTGAGATAATAACTCGGAATTCTGAGATAAAATGTCAGAATTCTGAGATAATAACTCGGAATTCTGAGATAAAAAGTCAAAATTCTGAGATAATAACTCGGAATTCTGAGATAAAAAGTCAAAATTCTAAGATAAAAAGTCAGAATCCTGCCTTAATAACTCGGAATTCGGAGATAAAAAGTCAGAATACTTTTCTTCTTTTTTTTGTGTGTGGCGGAAACGGGCTTCCATAGGGTCACACACACAAACCGCATCACACACAAATAGAAAATTGTTCTGCAAGTTAAGTCCATGTCAAACTGCACAAACTTAAACGTATAACTCTCACTCAATCCTCGATTGTCAATCACTCAACACCTGCGCAGTGCCCGCTACCCATGGGCGGGGCCTTGCTGCGACTTCGCTGCTCTCATTGGTCGCTAAGAATATGAGACATGATAATAAATAAACAAACGTTCTTAAAACTTTTGTCCAATTCAATACCACGTCTTAAACTGTATTCTCACAAAATGTTTTTATCTTATAATTTTTATACTGTAGTAGTCATACATTTTTTTCATCATCTGAAAAAAAATACTTGCATGACATGCTTATGGAGAAATACATATTCATTCTATTCTATTATTTTTATTCTATCGTTTCTACTCCCACCATTCATGCTCTGAGACACTACTGTGCTTCTGTTACGGCCCCTGGTGGTAAGGAGGTCTAAGGGGTACTGGAGAAGTGACATGGTGGCAGAGGTGGTAACATAAAAACAAAACTGGAGAAAAATAAGTGAACCGAGTACAGACGTTCTAATTATTTGTAAGGCGCTTTTCACAGTTCTAATTGTTGGATAACGGAGATGTTCCCCTACTTCCGCAGCGCTGGCAAGGCTTGGCAGGTGAGATGATGGACACTGCTGCGCTCATTTCATCCACTGTAACTGACTCTGACACACTCACAACCTCTTCAGTCCGGATCGACCACAACATCTCCTTTGCCCTTCCAGAATTCCATCTGCCACCGACTCTCCACCCACCATCTGTTTGTGCGAGTCCAAAAGCAGAAGACAGAGCGGCGGCGAGGCAGATACTGGGCCGTGGTATACTCTTGTGTACATACCTGGATACACAAGAGGCGCAACACGGCAGTCAGCGATTGGCCCAAGGTGGACGCTGTTCCTCAGGCCACGTGTGCCACCACCACCTGTGAGTCCCATCAGCAGCAGCAACACCAACCAGACAGAACCAGAAAAAGTCTCATTCATTCACTGATTCATTCTTTCATTCTAGACCAAGCCTGGAACCCACAGGAGTCTGAAGGTCCAGTAGATAGTGGATACTGTTCCCCGCTACAGGAAGGCCACATCTACGGGACCCCAGACATTGACCTGATGTCGGCCTCCAAGCGTCTGGATGAAGGACCTGCATCTGCAGAGATCTTCAGAGGTCCAGACGCGGCTCCAGAAGCTCCAGCTCTAGTCCACCAGATCAGCGCAGACCTGGACTTAATTTGGGCTGAAATAAGCCATATGGACTTCAGAGAAATGGACCTACCCGATGGTGGCGACACATACGAGTTTTTCACTGACAACATCATGTCTCTCATTTGAAGATTGTTTTAAATATTTTTTTTATTTAATGTAATTTAATGTAAATGTTTTTGTATTGTTAATAGTTTTAATGTTATATTGTTGTTCTGAAATGTTAAACTTAACCATCTGTGTATATAGTTATTAAAAGTGTTGTTTGTTTAAAAATTAAAATTTTCCAAATTCTCTGCCAATTTTAACTTTTGCATAATAAAACATTGACTGTAAATTCAAACTTTGATGGCATTTTGAAGTTTTTTCCATTATTCTTTACACTTTGCTACAGTAATTATAGAAATGTTCAAGATAAGTTATCACCATCTTATTATCATATTAGCTAATCTAGTGTACAGTAAAAAGCTACAGGAATAAAACACAAGCAGGATCAGGACTGGAACATTAGCGCTTTAGTTCTGAAGGACTGGACTTGCTGTGGATGAAGAGTTTGACGTGTGGTTAAGATCTTCAGTGATGGATGACGACACCATAACCAGAAGAACGGCAGTAGATAATATTCAGATTATACAATAAAATATATAAAGTATCAAAATTAAAGCATCGACACCCCAAAATCATTTATTGTCATTTTATTGTCAAATGTATAGTTTTTACTTTCTACAGTACATACAAACAGAATTAGGCCCTTTAAAAGTCCCTTTATCTTTGCTTCAGTAAAAGCTACTTTATTCTATATACTTTATTCGTGTCTGTCTGGTTTTCAGACACGTTTTTGAGTCACATTATTATCCGTGTGTTTGGCGTATTCAATTGTGTGTGGTTACGTACAAGTTCTTCAATTAAAGCGATTTAATTGGTTGTTACGTCCCCTGGTGGTGCGGATGTCTAGGGTGATGGGTGACGTGACATACCGGCGGTTGTTTAACAAACAACGTTACGAGATAAGAAATAAAAGTGAACAGAGCGGACCAAACTGAGGAGGACAAACATTTATTCTCCTTTTAAGGGCAACTTAAAGTGATAAACAGAACAAACCATACAGGAGAGAAAACCAATGAGTGGTGCCCAAATAAAAGTAACAATCTCCCCTCCCAGCCTCTACTCTTAAACCGACCACGCACAGGAACAAAGGAAAAATACTAACTACTCTAACCAAAAATACAAGGCGGGAACCCCCTCCTTACCTAATGTTCTAACATAAAGATAAACCTATGTGGGGTGCAAAAATGTATACCACGTGGCCTTCTTCCCTGGTTTTCTCTCAGAGACAAGACAGGACCACAACACAACCAGATTCGGCTTTCAACTCAACAGCACACGCAAAACGGACCCAAGCTGGGTGGCACACCAAGCGGCGGTTTGAGGCTTTGGGCTGGACCTTTATCTCCCCATGGCACCTTCCGATTGGTCCGCCCAGAGTGGCAGCACCTTTTTTTTTCTCAAAAAATGTTCAAAAAATGATATCTGCCACCAGCGCTCGAGTGTTCTCATCTTTTTCCTCTTTAACATCGTTTAGTCTCAGGTTCCATTTTCTTTTGTATCGCTCCGCTTGTAATGTTTTCTTCTCCAGCTCTGCATTATTCTCTTTCAGACATTTCACTTCCGTTTCTAACTTTTTGCTTCTATCTTTACTTTCTTTCATTTCAGTAGAGTTAAACTCCACCGTTTTGGCGATATTAGCTATAGTCAAGGTGTTTTGCTTCAGCTCCGCCTTGAAGTCGCTCATCATATCTTTGAGAGTGTCAATCGCAGCTAAGATTGTGGCGTTTGAGACGTGAGAATGATCTACATCGGTCTCAAGACTGGCGTTCACTTCTGGTCTTGATTTTTTCTGCGGTGCTGGTGGTTTCGAGGGCGATGTTAAGCTGTTTTTTGTGCCCTTAGCATTCGTTTCCATGTCCCTAGACATGCAGTATTCGTGTGGAAACAACATATTAGCTTTAGCACTAGCTGAAACTTTGGCATTAGGTTTGGCCATTTTTATATGCAGTTCTGTTATACAGCGTTTAACCGGTTCACGAACTTGCTATCTTTTATCACAACATGTAGCCGAGAGTCGGTCTTATAAATACCAAGTTTTCATTTCGACTTTTCAAGGTTTTGCTGCGTTGGATATTTACCAGACGTTTGCTCCCTTCGCCATCTTGCCGGATACTCCCAGAGTGGCAGCACCTGAAAACATACGTAGGATGGTAGGTCAGTTGCTAAAAACTGTACAGGTGGGTGGAGTCTTCTAGTTTCTGTTTCTACCTGTCGTTACCGGGGCAACTAAACCAATCTCAGTGTAACGGGTTATGTGTGCTTTCACTGCAATCCTTCTTTTAATTCCCATGTGTCCTGATTTTATTTTTCAATTGGAGAATTTTTTTTAATGTAAACTTGTGGAAGGTGCGAATGAAAGGGATAACAACGATACCCTGGTTTGACCACACGAACGCGTGTGTCGTTTATTCAACACTTCCATCTTCTCTAATACTTCCGGCACGCGCGCTATATCGTCACTATGACGTTAGAACTTAACTCCCAACGGGAGAACAAACAGAACTGCCTTTTGGCAATGTAACACACAGATTGAATGAGTGAATTATGTACAATCACCACACACGTCCCCCCAGAATTCACACACACAAGAAAAACTTAACGGCGAGGCGGACGGATTACTCTGCCGCAGCGGCTACTCCGCGTCACCGTTTCTGGCACCGCACCAGCGGTGGAAGGAACCGAGGGCTTGCTACGGCGTGTGCGAGGGTGAAGTGGCGTGGACAGTGCTGGGGGCGTCCTCGTCGTGGGGGTTTCGCCAACTGAACCGGCTCCGAAACATCCAGATGTGCTGGCTTCAGGCGATCAATAGAAACCCGTTCCCGTCTGCCGCCCATGTCCACAACAAAATGTTTGTCGCCGGCCTCCAAAACACGAAATGGACCATCATAGGGCGGGTGCAGGGGACTCTTGTGAGCGTCGTGGCGGATGAACACAAAGTCGGCTGACTGCAGACCAACAGGGATGTGGGACCGAGAAACACCGTGATGAGACGTGGGGACCGGCGTAAACAGCCTTGCATTGTCCAGGAGGGTGGCCCGCTGAACAGAAGCTGACCACGGGGCTGTAGTGCTGGGAACAAAATCTCCCGGTACCCGTAGCGGTTGACCATAAACCAGCTCCGCCGACGAAGTCTGCAGGTCCTCTTTTGGAGCAGTCCTGATGCCAAGCATGACCCATGGCAGTTTGTCCAACCAGTTGCTGTCCTTCAGACTGGCACGAAGAGCAGCCTTCATTGCTCTATGGAATCGTTCGCAAAGCCATTAGCCTGTGGGTGAAACGCAGTGGTGCGGTGGAGTTTCACGCCCAGGTGCTCTGCGACTGTATTCCACAACTGAGCGCCCTCGGTCGGAGGAGATGTCTGCAGGGGTGCCAAATCGGGCAACCCAGGTGGCGATGAATGCTCTTGCCACTTCCGCAGACGTGGTCGCAGAAAGTGGTGTGACCTCAGGCCAACGCGTGGTCCGATCCACCATGGTCAGCAGGTGGGTGTAGCCGTGAGAGTTAGGGAGAGGGCCGACTAGGTCTATATTGACATGATCAAACCGTCGTTCCGGCACCTGGAAAGGCTCCAGAGGGGCCTTGGTGTGACGATGTATTTTGGCCCGCTGACAGTCGACACATGTGTTGGCCCAGTCTCTCACTTCCTTCTTGAGGCCCGGCCACACGAACTTAGCCGCCACCAGCCTCTGTGATGCTTTCGTGCCAGGGTGGGAAAGGTTGTGAATGGCAGCGAACACCTGTCGCCTCCATTGCGAGGGAACGACCGGTCGCGGTGTTCCTGTGGACACATCGCACATGAGTGTAACACCTGCCTCATCAAAGAGAACGTCCTCGATCTTTAAGCCTGTAGTGGAAGATTTGAGACGCTGGACATCCGGATCAGTGGCCTGATCAGCAGCCATGCGGTTGTAGTCTAGACCCAGATGAACAGCCCCCACCACTGCTCGAGAGAGGCAGTCAGCGACGCAGTTGTTTTTCCCGGAAACGTGCTGCAAATCGGTTGTGAACTCGGAGACGTAAGACAGCTGGCGTTGTTGGCGGGCAGACCAAGGTTGAGCCACTTTGGCCATGGCGAAAGTCAGCGGCTTGTGGTCCACAAAAGCGGTGAAAGGCCGTCCTTCTAACAGCGAACGGAAGTGCCTGATGGCCAGGTAGAGGCCGAGTAGTTCCCTGTCAAAAGTGCTGTACTTTCGCTCGCTGGGGCGTAACTGTCGGCTGAAGAAAGCGAGCGGCTGCCACGCGCCACCCACCCACTGTTCATACACAGCACCGACTGCATAATCAGAAGCGTCTGTAGTGATGGAAATCGGGGCTGTGGGTGATGGATGTGCCAACATAGCAGCGTTAGCCAGCGCTGCCTTTGTGTCCGTAAACGCCTTATCTGCGTCCACAGACCAATCCACAGTGTGTTTCTGTCCTTTACCCTTCAGAGCTTCATAAAGCGGTAGCATGAGTTGGGCCGCCTGAGGGATGAAACGGTGGTAAAAGTTCACCATGCCCAGAAACTCCTGCAGAGATTTGACCGTGAGTGGACGTGGGAACTGTGCAACGGCCTCGACTTTTGACGGAAGAGGAACAGCTCCGTCCTTGGTGACTCTGTGGCCGAGAAAATCAATAGATGACATACCGAACTGACACTTGGTTGCATTGACGATCAATCCGTGCTGGTTGAGTCGGTCGAAAAGTATTCGGAGATGTGCCAGATGTTCAGCCTTGGAGTCGCTCGCCACCAGTATGTCATCCAAATAAACGAAAAGGAAAGGCAGGTCACGCAACACAGAGTCCATGAGGCGCTGAAAAGTTTGAGCAGCATTTTTAAGTCCGAAAGGCATGCGAAGAAATTCAAATAAACCAAACGGTGTGATAACCGCCGTTTTTGGAACGTCCAATGGATGCACAGGCCTACCTGATGGTAACCTCGGACCAGGTCGACTTTGGAAAAAATGGTCTTGCCTGCCAAATGGGTGGAAAAGTCCTGGACGTGTGGAATGGGGTAACGGTCTGGTGTCGTGGCATCGTTCAGCCGCCGATAGTCACCGCACGGGCGCCAACCGCCGCCAGGCTTGGGGACGATATGGAGTGGAGATGCCCACGGACTGTTGGAACGGCGAACAATTCCCAAGTGCTCCATGCTGTCAAACTCCGCCCTGGCCACAGCCAGCTTGGTGGGGTCGAGTCGGCGCGCGCGAGCGTAGACCGGAGGGCCGGTGGTGGTTATGTGGTGCTGCACTCCGTGCTTTGCTGTCGATGCCGAAAACGTGGGCTGCGTGAGGGCTGGGAATTCAGCGAGCAATGAGCCGAACGCATCTGCAGCAGGAAACATCCCGGAAAGCTTGACGGAGTCACCGAGGCGAAAAGTGCATGCGTAAGAACAAAATGTTACCGCGTCAATCAAACGGCGGTTCTTAATGTCCACCAACAGTCCGTGTGCACACAAAAAATCCGATCCTAATAACGGAAAAGCCACTTTTGCAATAACAAAATTCCAGGTGAAACACTGTCCTCCGAAACACAGTTCCACATATCTTGTGCCATACGTGCGGATAGTGGTGCCGTTAGCGGCCTCCATAGGCGGCCCGTGGCTGTCGGCTGCAGCATCCAGCGCGGATGCCGGCAGAACACTCCGTTGTGCTCCTGTGTCACACAGGAAACGCCGTCCAGATAAAGTGTCTTTGATGAAAAGTAGCCCGTCTGTGTGGCCGACACTCATGGCTACTAATGTGCGCCGGCCTTGGCGTTTCCCGGTTTGCTGAAAGTGCATGGAGGAAGGCAGCGCTTAGCTTTGGCTCCGAACTTTGCATGATAAAAACACAAGCCGTGAGTCTGCTGCGGCCGCGACGTCGCAGCGGCGAAAAGTGCAGATGGTTCTGGAAGAGCAGCAGTCTCGTGTGCGGGCAAAACGGCAGCCACACAGGGTTGTTGGGTCGCTAGGAAAAATTTATCAGCCTCCTCAGCGAGCGCCCTACAGTCTGTGATGGTTGTGTTGGCTAATGCTGCGCGCACTTGTGCCGGGAGCTGACGTAAAAACAGCTGAATAAAAAGAAAATCCGGCGCGTGCTCACCTAGAAGGTCTAACATTCTGTCCATCAGCTCAGAAGGTTTGCTGTCGCCCAGTCCTTGTAAAGAGAAAAGCCGGTTGGCTCTCTCGGCGTCGGAGAGTTCAAAAGTTTTCAGCAGCTGTGTCTTGAGTGTGACATATTTCTCCGTCGCTGGCGGATGTTTCAGCAAATGCACGACTCTGGCCGCCGTTGAGCCGCTTAATGCTGATACCACGTAGTAGTATTTCGTGGCGTCTGCTGTGATCTCTCGCAACGCAAACTGTGCTTCCGTCTGCGCGAACCAGGCTGAAGCGGAGGATTCCCAGAACTCGGGTAGCTTGAGCGTGACGGCGTTTGCGGTCATCGTTGTTGCTGTGGATACGTCCAACAGGTAAACGTCGGGGTCACCAGTGTGGAAGGTGCGAATGAAAGGGATAACAACGATACCCTGGTTTGACCACATGAACGCGTGTGTCGTTTATTCAACACTTCCATCTTCTCTAATACTTCCGGCACGCGCGCTATACGTCACTATGACGTTAGAACTTAACTCCCAACGGGAGAACAAACAGAACTGCCTTTTGGCAATGTAACACACAGATTGAATGAGTGAATTATGTACAATCACCACAAACTTTTATTTTGACGCGTCAACCATGGGCGGCGCCATTTTCGGTTGAATCCGCGGGCTTCTCGTCAGTCTAGAGTGAGCTGCTGACTGGAGGTGAGTTTGGTGATGAAGCTCCCGGTTCATGAGGGAGAATAAGTTCGGTTTTTGCATTTTGTTCATTTTATTCAATGATAATATGTAAGACAGTGTTTATTTATATCCCTGTGTGTACTTTGTTGTAAAGTTACGTGGGAAAGTTTTGGTTTATTCGTTGCGGGGTTGTGGCGTGTGTATGCTAATGTGCTAATTGCTACGCAGGTCTGTGGCAGGATTGAGCCGAGTGTCACACCTCACGACGACTTTTTTATTTCATTTTCCAGGTATTTATTTGGTTATTTATTTTATTTAAACACTCTTTTTGGTTGTATTGTATTATGAATGGTTAAGGAAACTTGTATGTGTCATGGACTCTAGCTCTCCTCGTCACGGACTTTGAGTTTGTTATTGTCACGGACTTTAATTCTGACGTCACCATTCTTGATCCGGGTTCTTTTGTTCGCCGCCATCTTAGTTTTCTTCAGGTGTTTGGGGTTATGCTATGATTTGTGGGCTTTTTAAGAGCTTCTTTGGCTTGTGTTCGCCGCCAGATTGTCTGTGCTATTTTGCCAGCTCTCCAGCGTTTTTTCTTGATCTAGTTTCTCTCCGGTTTTGACCCTGTTTATCGTATTTTGACCACGTTTTTTGCCTCTCGGATTTATACCTGTTCTGATCTCGATTTTTGACCTCTCGCCTGTTCCCGGACTGTTTTTGCCTGATCTCCGTTGTACCTGTTTGCTATCTACGACCCTTTGCCCGTTTTGACCGTCATTGTGATTGTCCTTCTACCGTGCATGTGGATCCACCATCCAGCAATCTCGACAGCACAATCTGGCCGGAAAAAGATGGATTCTGCCGGTCTTAGGGAGATATCTGCGGAGATTCAAAGACTGGGAGAGGCTTTTCGGAAACGAGAAGCGGAGACGGAGGCCAACGTCGGGCAACTCGCGGCTCTAGCCGCCCGACAGGAGAGAGTTCTTACGTCGCTTGGGGAACGACTGGAGGCTTTGGATAAGCGTCTCAATGCTAACCAGCCCGCCGCCGCCACCACTCCTGCTCAAGCCCCGGTCACGCTACCCGCGCCAACGATTTCTGCCCCGCACGTTCAACTCAGCGCCCCGTCAAAATTCTCGGGTGAGTCAGGCGATTGCCGCGCCTTTTTAACGCAGTGCGAAATTCATTTCGAGTTGCACTCACCCATGTTCCCCACCGATCGGTCTGAAGTTGCCTATGCTATTTCACATCTGACCGGGAGACCAGAAACCTGGGCTACGGCCGAGTGGCAAAACGAGTCACCGTGCATGAACAACTTTAATGATTTTTCTACCGCCTTAAGGCAAATTTTTCAAGAGATTTCACCAGGACGTGAAGCTGCGCAGAGACTGGTGAGCCTCCGCCAGGGAAACCGAAGCGCCTCTGTTTACGCAGGTGAATTCCGCACTCTAGCTGCGGAGGTGGGATGGGATTCCACCGCGTTATGCGACGTGTTTCTGAAGGAGCTTTCTCGTCGGATCAAGGACAGTATGGCGCCCATGAAGTTAGCGACAAGTCTTGAAGAGCTCATATCTCAGGTAATCCAAGTCGACCGAAGATTAGTTAACAATGAACGCGAGAGCCGCGAAGAGGAACGCCATCGCGAGCGACGACACGCATGGCGTCCCACGCGAAACTTCGCTGAATCTTCGGACCACTTCAGCCCACGACGGGGGTCACCTGGGGAACCTTCCGTTCCTAAGTGTTCCATCAGTCCGGCCGGACCCGTGGAGCGCAGCGCCAAGTGTGAGCCTATGGAGATTGGGCGTTTTCGGCTTTCGGATGAGGAGAAGAGACGACGTCAAAATCTGGGTCTCTGTCGATATTGTGGACAAGCCGGCCACTTTGCCTTGTCGTGCCCAGTAAAAGAAGGGGCTCATCACTAGAACAGAGGGTAGTGGTGAGTCGATCGGCTGTGTTTAACGCCTCTGCTTGTTCTATGCCCACTGTCACGATCTCTGTAGGTCCAAACTCCATCCAACAGGCCGTGCTGGTGGATTCCGGAGCCGATGTAAGTCTCATGGACGCAGATCTGGCGAAACGTCTGAAGGTGCCGATCCTACCCTTACCCGTTCCACTAGAAGCTACCGGTCTGGATGGTCATCAGCTATGAAAGGTCACGCACAGTACCGGTCCTGTTACCATGAGCTTCTCGGACACCCATTCGGAACAAATACATTTTCATGTGGTTGAATTTTCTTATCACCCTGTAGTGCTCGGACACACCTGGTTAAGGCGACACAATCCCAAGCTGAATTGGAGAACAGGAGAAGTAGTGGAGTGGGGGGTTGACTGTAATCATTCATGTTTCGTTCCAGATGAACAGGTGCCTGAGCTAACCGAGCCGACCAATTTAGATGGAGTTCCCTCCTGCTACCACGACCTAGTACCTGTATTCAGCAAGCAAAAGGCGACTGCGCTTCCTCCTCACCGCTCTCATGATTGCCCCATCAATCTACGTGCTGGATCCTCGCTGCCTCGAGGTAGTCTGTTTTCTCTCAACCCTCCCGAACGATTGGCCATGAAAAAATACATCGACGAGTCGTTAGCCGCCGGACTCATTCGGCCATCGTCCTCGCCGGCAGATCCGTGCCGGATTTTTCTTTGTCAAAAAGAAGGATGGTACCCTGCGCCCTTGCATCGATTATAGAGGCCTAAATGCCGTGACTGTCAGAGACTGTTACCCCTTACCTCTTTTGTCATCTGCTTTTGAACTGTTAACCAATGCCAGATTTTTCACGAAACTCGAGCTCCGGAACGCATACCATCTAGTCCGAATTCGGGAGGGCGATGAGTGGAAGACTGCTTTTAATACACCCATCGGTCATTTCGAATATCTAGTCATGCCGTTTGGTCTAACCAATGCCCCGGCCGTGTTTCAGGCCTTTGTCAATGACATCCTTGGATCAATGATAAATGTTTTTGCTTTTGTTTATCTAGATGATATCTTGGTTTTTTCCCGTTCCGAAGAAGAACATCAGCAGCATGTACGCCAAGTCTTGAAAAAACTTCTAGAACACCGATTATATGTAAAGGCTGAAAAATGCGAGTTTCATGTTCCCACTGTGTCATTTCTTGGATTTATTGTGTCTCCCGAAGGCATCCAGATGGATCCAGCTAAGACCCAAGCTGTAAAGGATTGGCCTATTCCCCAGAGTCGGAAAGACGTGCAGCGGTTCTTGGGGTTTGCTAATTTTTATCGTCGTTTCATTCGCCGCTTCAGTCATATTGCCGCACCTTTACATGCTCTGACCTCCAGCCAAGTCAAGTTCGTCAGTGAAACTCGTCAAGTCAAGTTTGCCGGTCAGCCGTCTTATCTCAGAGGGACCGTGAGGGAAGAAAGCTACATCCCTGTGCGTTCCTCTCACGAAAACTCTCACCAGCAGAAAGGAACTACGATATAGGTAACCGAGAGCTGTTGGCAGTAAAGGTGGCGTTGGAAGAGTGGCGCCATTGGCTCGAGGGAGCAGAACAACCTTCCCTTGTGTACACGGATCATAAGAACCTCGAGTACCTGAAAACAGCGAAAAGACTCAACTCACGGCAAGCACGATGGTCATTATTCTTTTCACGGTTTAATTTTCATCTGTCTTACCGCCCAGCTTCTCATAACATCAAACCCGATTCCCTGTCTCGTCTCCATGGCTCTGAAGAGGATATTGAAGAACCCACTGCAATCCTTCCTGCATCATGTTTAATAGGAGCCGTCACATGGTCTATTGAGAATCGCGTGAAGACCGCGACCCGTGATCTGCAACCCAACCCTGTTTGTCCTCCTAATAGGCTATTTGTTCCTCCAGAGCTAAGAGGTGAAGTCATTCATTGGGCCCATACCTCTACCTTCAGTGGCCATCCAGGAGTCCAGAGGACTATTTTCGTCGTTGGGCGGAGATTCTGGTGGCCATCAGTAAACAAAGATGTCCGGGAGTATGTGGCTGCCTGCCCCACCTGCGCAACTCACAAGAGCTCTCACCGTCCCCCTCCGGGATTTCTCCAACCGCTTCCTGTCCCTCACAGACCGTGGTCTCACATCGCTCTAGACTTTGTCTCCGGTCTTCCTCCGTCTCACGGCAACACCGTAGTCCTGACTGTAATCGATAGGTTCTCTCGTCTGGCCCATTTTATCCCCCTGCCCAAGCTTCCGTCGGCCAAACAGACCGCCCAAGCAGTTTTGCAGCACGTTTTTCGTTTGCATGGGTTCCCAAAAGATGTTGTATCCGATCGAGGTCCCCAATTTGTCTCTAAATTCTGGCACGAGTTTTGTTCTCTTCTAGGGGCGAAAGTCAGTCTGTCATCAGGGTACCACCCAGAGAGCAACGGCCAGACAGAGAGAACGAATCAGCAGCTGGAGGCGGGCCTTCGTTTATTGTCCTCAACCAATCCTACGTCATGGAGCCAAAAACTTCTTTGGGTCGAATATGCTCACAACACACTTCCCTGCTCATCTACAGGACTCTCTCCTTTTCAATGTGCCTATGGTTATCAGCCACCCTTGTTTCCTGCTCTTGAGAACGAAATTATCATCCCCTCAGTCCATGCGCTTATCCGACACTGTCGAGGAACCTGGTTACGGGCCCGTCGGGCCATGCTCGCAAGTCAAGCTTGCTATAAGAAGGCGGCCGACCGCCATCGATCCCCCGCGCCCACATATGCCACGGGTCAAAGAGTATGGCTCTCTACAAAGGACCTTCCCTTGAGGGTCCCTTCACGTAAGTTAGCTCAGAAATGTATTGGTCCGTTTGAGATTGAGCGTATTATTAATCCAAACTCTGTGAGATTATCTTTGCCTAGGACCATGAGGATCCATCCTACATTCCACGTCAGTCGTCTTAAGCCTGTGGTCACCAGCCCATTGGTCCCTTCCACGCCTAATCCACCCCCTCCGATGGTCGTCGACGGCGGTCCTGCTTACACCGTCAAAAAGATCCTGGCAAGCCGCCGAAAAGGGCGGGGTCACCAATATTTAGTCGACTGGGAGGGGTATGGTCCGGACGAACGCTCCTGGGTGCCGGGCAGAGACATCCTTGACCCTTCTCTCATAGAGGACTTCCACCGAGAATCTGCCGAGACCCCTGGGCCGTCTAGGAATCCGACCTAGGGACGGGGGTTCTGTCATGGACTCTAGCTCTCCTCGTCACAGACTTTGAGTTTGTTATTGTCACGGACTTTTATTCTGACGTCACCATTCTTGATCCGGGTTCTTTTGTTCGCCGCCATCTTAGTTTTCTTCAGGTGTTTGGGGTTGTGCTATGATTTGTGGGCTTTTTAAGAGCTTCTTTGGCTTGTGTTCGCCGCCAGATTGTCTGTGCTATTTTTCTTGATCTAATTTCTCTCCGGTTTTGACCCTGTTTATCGTATTTTGACCACGTTTTTTGCCTCTCGGATTTATACCTGTTCTGATCTCGATTTTTGATCTCTCGCCTGGTCCCGGACTGTTTTTGCCTGATCTCCGTTGTACCTGTTTGCTATCTACGACCCTTTGCCCGTTTTGACCACGAACTTGAATAAACCCCGATCTCCAAGTCATTGTGATTGTCCTTCTACCGTGCATGTGGATCCACCATCCAGCAATCTAGACAGTATGTTATGTTATATAATAATATGTTATGATTATATATATATATATATACTTATATATATAATATATATATATATATAGTTATATATATATATATATAGTTATATATATGGTTAGTCTAGCGTGAGCTGCTGACGGGAGGTCTGTGGCAGGATTGAGCCGAGTGTCACACCTCACGACGACTTTTTTATTTCATTTTCCAGTTTTGCCAATAAAAAAACCAGTGGAAGTTCCAGCAGTGTGTCCAGCATCTTTTTGGTCTACACAACACAACGCAGAGTCGTAACGGTGGTTCGAGGCGGACCGGTTACATCGGTGCCGTGACCCGGATAATCTGGATTCATGCCAATTGGGTCACCGAGGGACGCTGTTTTGCCGGTCACTGTTTTATTTTGAAAGAACTGTAAGGTTGTTTTGTTGCAGAACTTGATGTACATATCATCAGAGGTTGAATGCCTGATATGCTATCTGTTTAAATTATTTAGATTTAGATATCTAAATATCTGCACTGTTTATGATTAATACTGTAGTATTCTTGGTTATTTGAAATTACATTTTATTTAAAATGGCCTTTAGTTTGAAGGAAGATGAACCAGACGTTAATGAGACTTTAACAGGTTTAGGACTTGGTCGAGGGAGGGTTTTCAGCGAAACTCCATTTGTGGTAGGTAGTAGTTTAAGCAGAACTCCCATGTTAAACTCCACACGTGTCGTTGAACGTGATTTAGCCGCTGATACCTTACCTTTAGGTGCTCCAGACATTAATGACCCAAACTGGCGATGCTTAGTCACACACATCGCTCAGCAGGTTGGACAGACGATTTTATCAACACAAAAAGACTTGACTGACGTAAAAGAAGAAAGCAGGGCCTCCAACACATCTCCTGAAATGCCTTCGCTTAATTTGTCCGGCGTGAGGCTAGTCATGCAGTCGGAAGCGAAAGAACCCCCTGTCTTCCGGGGTGATTCGACAGACAAAATTGGAGTTCACGAATGGGAGGAGTTGATGGACACTTACCTGCGCAAGAGGGCAATACCAACTGCAGAGCAACACCAAGAAATCTTGTGTAGATTAGCAGGGAAAGCTAAAGACATTGTCAAAGTAACACTTCGTTGTAATTCCACCTTAAACCCAGTTGCGAATCCCAAAGTACTTCGTGGATATACTGAGACAACACTTCAGTGATACCAACTATTCCAGCATGCCTTTAGCTGACTTTTATGCAACGACTCCATGGCCCAATGAGAACCCAATTGAGTACTGGGTGCGACTGAATAAAGCTGCCGATCTTGCTGAGTTGTCTTTACAGAGGCTCGGACGATGCATGGAGGACCCGTGTCAGGAAGCAGCCATGATGTTCATAAAGCACTGTCCTGACCCAGCTCTTGCGGCAGTATTTCGTTCTCTATCGAACAGTCACTCGATGTCACATTAGGGGACAACGTTTCCCGACGATAAGCTGAAAGCCAATAAAACAACGCAGTGCACCTGCGGGCGGTGCCGACGACCCCGCCCCTAGGCTGAGTCCTATAAATACGCGGGCACGTTGGCACAGCCCTCAGAACGAATTTCTTCACGAAGTTGAAGCTGATAACAATGTCTAAGAAGAGTAGTAAAAAGAAGACACCAGGGCCGCCGGGGCCTTACCTTGCGCCAGGTGCTCGGGTCAGGTGGAGCCTCCAGATACGCACGCGGAGTGCGTCCTCTGCCTTGGACACGACCACGCGCTTTTGGCGCTCAGCAAGGATGTTGAGTGCCGCGACTGCCAGAAGCTCCCCCTCAGCGTCGTCTGGAGCAGGGTGGACCGCTCACGGCCAGAGTCGCGGCCCAACACATCCCCGGCCTCGGTTCCACCGAGGTCTGGGGCAACGGCTTCCCACTCGTGGGGTTCCCTCGCTGAGATGTCTCGCGAGGCGCTCCAATCTTCACCCCCATTCCAGCGTGCGCCGGACGACGACGATGAGATGTCGTTTGCCGCCGATGACAGCGACGACGGGGACGTGGAGGATCCGTTGCGCGAGTCGTCGGACCACGCGGCCACCGCCGAGGAGCTCATGGGTTTTCTTCGCCCAAGCTGGCGGCGCACCTCGTTCCAGGCGCGCCGTGGGGGTCCGCCATCTTACCATCTAAACCTTGTCGGGCGACGGCTGCCATCGCAGACAAGGCTTACGCGACGGCGAGCTCCGCGGCGGCGGCGCTCCACGCGCAGGCCTCCTTGCTGGTGCTCATCTCCAGCCATTTGAAGAGAGAGGAGTCCGAAAGGCTGAGGAGAGTGGCCCTGGTGACGGATTACGCGCTGGAATCCTCACGCAGAATCGCCGAGAGCTTGGGAAAAACCATGGCGGGTCTTGTCGTCATCCACCGTCATTTGTGGCTGAACTTAGCCGACATCAGGGAGGATGTCCGGCGCGCGCTTCTCGACGCACCGATCTCCGGTCAGAGCCTGTTCGGCGACGCGGCTGGCAACATTGCGGAGAGCTGTTTCGAGGTCGACAAGAGCTCAAAAGCTTACGGGAGGGCCTTTCCGCGGAAGGATACCCGCAAGCCCAAGGCAAGCGTGCCGCGCGATCGGCATCTGGGAGTTCGGCGCGATGCTCGGCCGCGCGACGAGCCGCCGCGCGATCGGCAAGCCATTAGGCCGGAGCCGCCGGGGAGAAGAGTTGCAGGGCAGCCCGGGCAAAGGAGGCGCGGCGCGGCCGCCACGACCAGCCCCAGGCCCAGTAGGCCCCGTGCAGCGGTCCTGACTGTCCGCCATGAAGAGGGCGTGTTCACCGTCGCGCCGTTCGGTCTTGCGAGACGGAAAGAGGAAGTGTGTGAGTTCACGAAAAATGCTAATAAAGCCTCTTTGTTCTGTGACTCAAGATGCCTGCGTGTGTTTCCTTTCAGCCGCGGCGGCGTATCAGCGCGATCGCGAACTCACGTCTGCATGCGTTAATGCTTTTCACCCGGCCAAGAGCGACAAGAACATGACGGCGAGCGCCGCGCGTGCGGAGGTAAGGCTTTCTCCGACGGATTGCGCGGCCCAATGGCGGAGTTTGCCGGGAATCACGCCGTGGTTACGGGACACCATGACCCGGGGCTACGTTCTCCAGTTCAGTCGCCGTCCGCCGCGCTTCAGAGGTGTGCTGGAATCGCAGGTCTCGGAGCAGGACGCGCCGCTGCTGCGAGAGGAGATCGCCACGCTGCTGAGAAAGCGCGCGATCGAGCCCGTGCCGGACAAGGAGAGAAACAAAGGTTTGTACAGCCGTTATTTTCTCGTCCCGAAACGCGACGGCACGATGAGGCCGATCTTAGATCTGAGGCCACTGAACAGGGCGTTAGCCAAGCGCTCTT
>QKNR01011963.1:0-5000 GCA_028031935.1 Paedocypris micromegethes | reverse complement strand
TGACTCGGGGGGTCGGGGTGGTTGCCCACCCCTAAGGTCCGGTGCCCCGTTCCGACCTTTATGTCTCGCTCACCCCCCAGATGCCCTTATACCTTCATTCGCTATAGGGACCGGTGGGCCCGTTTTAGGTTAATCCCCCAACGGAGGCCCAAGCGTGGCACGTCGGGGGCCTTATCCAGGCCCATTTAAACCATGTTTTCCTTACCTGATTTACCTTGGGGTCTCAGCCGCACCGTACGCCACCCCGCCCGACCACCCCCCAGCCGACGGAGGTTGCCCGTCGGTCTGTGAGCGGAGACCGCGCGGAGTAGACGCAGGGCGCCTGTTGTCCCAGTACAGGTTCAGAAGGTCCGGTCCACCATACCGGCTTGACACAGGATCTCGCGGGGCCGTTCCGGATTGCCCGGTACAGCACCAAATCCAGGTTGTATTCCCTAGGCCTAGCGAACCCAGGGCCCGACCTCATCATATAGCTCTCTCACGTGGCCTCCTTCCCGGCAGACCGGTTTCACGGAGAGGTCGTCGAGTGGCCATGAGCCCGGACCAGGCCACGTTCGTACAACCCTTCATCACGAGCTCTAGGTCTTATACGCTCCACCGTTCCGTATTGATCTTTCCTTCTCGGTTGCCCCACAGCTACCTTCTAACTACATCCTTGCCAGCCACTGCAGCAATGTAGATCCATGGTAGGTACCAATAAGTCGGCATCTCACCGATCCAAGCCCAGGGAGTGAGCCTAACCTCCGAGATTACTGAGTGGGGAGGGGTCAGGGGCAGGATCGCAACATCCCCTGACCTACCGGAAGGTTCCGGAACTCATCGGGCTATCCGACTGTGGCAGCCAAACACGCCACACCGGCCCAGCCGCCCCATAGAAACGGGGCGCGAACAACGAGTGTCCGCGCCGCCCTCCCAAGAGGCGGCCATGCGGGGCAGTCGCAGAGCTACCACAGCACGAGTGATCCCGGTTTGTTCCTCCTTACACACAGTACAGATCGCCTTTAAGATGGCCGTTCAGGGCTAAGCCAAACCCCGGCCAATTACGCTTGTCTTCCGTGCCGACTTCCGATGAGTCGATCTTTCCCAATCAGATCGAACTCTCAACCAGGTGTGCCTGCCCTGGTTTTACATTCCAAACCAAAGTCCTTGAGCATGTCGATACTACCCAAGATCGCCCTCCGACAAATCAGTTTTGCGAAAAACCGCAACCTTCTACCACATAAACCGAGGGCTTCCAGCACCTCGTTGTTCGTCTTTGGCCAGAGCCCTCTCGCACCTACCGGAAAACCGTACACCTTCACACTCTGGACCCCCAACATGGCCTGAATATGGTGCTCGAAGGGCCCGTAGTGCAGCAATTTTTCCAATCTCGCAAGTTCCAGGGTGTCCATCGCCGATTCAAACCTGACGGTGACGTCGATGGCCAACGCGCGACCAGCCCGGATGAGTACCAGGTCGATCCTACGAGTTCCGCCCTCTCCTATTCCAAACCCATATTCTCTCCTGGCCTCCCACCCGAGCCTTACCGCTTCGGCCTCTAGGAGGGCGCAAATTTTATTGTGACGCTTATTCCTTGAGCGCACCATCTCCCGACATACGCCCAGGATGTGAGATGCCGTCTCTTTGTGTGCCATACATAGCCTGCAGGACACCGGGGTGTCCCACCGGCCCCGAGTTCTCCATTCCAAGGTGGGGTATACATTCGCTCTAAGTTGTAGGGCTGCTATGTAGTGTCTCTCCCTAAAGCCCCCAGGTCTCCGAAGCCAGCCATTGCTTATCGGATCCGATTTGAAATTCAGTATACCCCTCCCTGTACTTCCAGTTCCGTCCATCTGGCAAACTCATCATCTCTCCATTTACATGGTTGAGGGCGATTGGCTATCCTCGAGACAGGGTCACGCTCTTCCGTCCCAACCTGCCCATCCTCAAAAAGAGGCGGCCTATCCGTATCCTTACCCCCTGCTCTAAGCCAACACCGTCTGTATCGTGTTTCCACCCTGGGGTCTCGCACCACAGCCCTTGTCATCGCATCATCGGACTTTGCTAGGGTATAAATTCTCCGAGCTTGGGTAGATGGGACCTGACAGGAGAGCTTCCATAAACCCAGGCCTCCATCTTTTTTACTGGCGTACAGCAGCCCGTCACAGGTGGACATTGGTAGATGGAGCCAACCTTTCACTGCTCTCCGTATCATGCCATCTAGTCCGAGTAGTACACCGCGCCCAACCTCGCAATGGTCGAGTTCAAACAAGAGTCTCGGGATAGCATAATCATTCAAAATTGTAACCTTCTGGGATGGTTTTAGCTTGCTGCACCCGATCCGAGAAACCCACGTGCCCAGTCGACCGGCAAAGTCGCTCCCTTCCACTCCTGCCCACGGGTTTATTTTGACACCGAGGTATCTGAAGGTTTCATTCACTTCCGTGTGTTTCAGAGGGGTGCCCGAAATTGTCCACGGTAAACAGCCGTTCACCGCGAACGACCCTCTCATTGGTGATAGCAAAAACCCGTGGCATTTCCCGATATTAATTTTCATGCCGGTGACTAGGCAGAACTCGCTCAACAGATCGAGGCACTTTTGCATTCCCTCATGAGACTTCCCGACCAGTATCAGGTCATCAGCGAAGGCCAATGTCGATGCCGTATGACCTCTTACGGTGTACCCCTCACCCAACTCTTCCATCGTCAAGATTAGGGGGTCCAGAGCCAAGTTAAACAAGATGGGGGACAAGGGGTCCCCTTGTTTCACACCTACTAGCAGGTCAATAGGTGGGGTCACGTTCCCCGACAGCTCAATCACTGTCTGGCTCCCTTCGTATATATGCTTAATGACCCCAACCACGTGGCGATCCACCTTCCTCGTCTCTAGTACTTCCCACAGGTGTCTATGCGACACGGAGTCGAAGGCTTGCTCAAAGTCTACCGCGACTGCTGCCAGGGTCTTACCTTCTGTTTTGGCATTGAGGACGAGTCCCCTGAGGATTTCGATGTTCTCCGAACATCCCGGCGCTGTTCTGAATCCTCTTTGTCTTGTGCTCACCGCACATGCTTCAGTAAGTCGTTTCGTTACCAGTTTTGTAAACAGACGCAGTAGCAGTGAGCCTATTGTGATCGGTCTCCAGCTCCTCAGACTCTCAGACGAAGTAAGGCTTGTACCCTTCGGGATCAGCACCGTTCTAGCCTTTTTACAGAAACCGGGGACGATTCCAGTAAACCACCACGTGTTGAATAGCTTGTAAAGTAATCGTTTCTGGGGGTCTTTAGCCAGAATATCGCCCTTCGTGATGCCGTCAGGACCTGCAGCAGTGTCATTTTTAGTAGCCCCAAGGGCATCCGTCAATTCCTGTATCGATAATGCCCCACATAGGTGGGAGTTGTCCGCCTCAGCTCCCACGCAAAACCGACCTAGCCCGCCGTAGGGTGATACCTCTCCCCATTTTTTCCTAAAGGCTTCCCAAACCTCTAGTTCCTTGATCGTACAAGTCCGTGAGTTATCACCCTCTAAGATGGATTTCGCCAGGCGGGCCAGGTCCTTACGGAAGATCCTCTGTTCTGTATGATAAGCTCTTCTCCACTTCACGAGCTTTCTGAGGATCCTTCCGCGAGCCCTGAGTTTCTTAAGGCCACGGCGCGAAGGAGCGGAAAACGACAAACTCGCCCCCCGTGTATCTCTTTTAAGATTGGATAAGATGCGCTGGGTAAGGTCGTATACCAACTGCGTGACGTCCACCTGTCCTTCAGCCCAGAGTCTCAGAATCTCTCTGAGCTCTTCGTCCCCTTCCTCAAGGGCTGCGGATCCCCTCAGGGCTATATATTTCAAATTCCTTGTCACCGGATGGCTGCTCTGTCGGTCGCCCTGCGCATCTCGTCCTGTACCGTCAACTCCATGTTTCAGCCTGGCGCGCTTCACGCTGTGCGCTTCTTCCCCAAGAGCGTTTAGGCTACTTGTGCCCGCGCTGGTCCCCATCTCATCCACCGCCAGAAGTCTTTCTGGATCACCTGCTCTGGACAAGGCTCTCTTCCTTTTCTCATTCCTCCGGGCAGGGTGGGCATGTCTTTCGTGGGTACTCCGAGCCCTGATGGACTTGAACCCTCTATCGCATAGATCGCATTTGTGCGAAGTATTAGTAGCTTTTGACTTTTTCCTGCATTTCGGGACATGACAGGAAATAGGGTGACTGCGATCATCGGTCTTCCCACATTTAGCACAGCTGTATTTAACAATCGCCCTATTGTGTCGTATCTTAAAGTGAGAATATAACTCCCAGAGCCTGTCCAGAGTCTTGTTACAGAGGGGGCATCGAAAATCAATAAGTGGCAACCTCACCACTATTCCAGCAGTTATACCCTTCGGAATCCCCCTCTGTGGGGCAACGGCGGTCATTTCCGCGACTCGGGGACTTTGGATGGAACCAGTACCAACGGGTGAGGCCTGCTCCTCGTTCGATAATTGTCTCTGTTGTTCAGGACGTATCTTTTCCAACTGGACAAAACAATTCCTGAGACCAATGGTCTCGTCAATTCCGGCAACCAAGGGACCCGAACCGACAGCCCGTCTCCTGGTCCCATGGGAGACGTCTGGAGGCCTTGCCATAATGGGGTTTACCCGACCTCGAGGCTCCCCATGGTGCCGTTTTATACTGGGCGAAGCACCATCCAGCTCAATTCCTTTACGGGACATATTGACAAACTCACTCACTTTACTTTATGTGATTCCCGATCCCAGGTCAAGTACGCCCGTAATTGCTCGGAATCCATTGATCATACACTCGTAGTGCGCCTATCGACACTGATGGAGGCTCGGTTTGATAGTGTCGAAGGTTAGAAGTCAATAGACAAGGGATTTGAGGGAAGGAGTAGTACCTTAACATAAGGGCAGCCTCATTGCCCCTCCTCTTGGGGATCCTTAGATCTTTTAACCCGGCTTTATCACCAAATCCGGGGTTAGTCATAGTTACTCCCGCCGTTTACCCGCGCTTCATTGAATTTCTTCACTTTGA
>QKNR01011692.1:0-16155 GCA_028031935.1 Paedocypris micromegethes | reverse complement strand
CGGTGTCCAATAATGTTCCGGCCACGTCTCCTGGTTTTACTCAGGTTAAAACCGGCCTCATCTACAAAAAGTAGATGATGTCCCATGGCATCTGCTTCTAGTTCCATCATTCTCTGGACAAGGCAAAACAGATGCAACACATCAGGCCAATGCACAGCACTACAGTATGCACTTTATTCAGAAGCAATGGCAGTACAGTATAGCTTACCTGCACATAGTCATATCGCAGTTGCTTTACACGTTCTGTGTTTCTCTCGAAAGGAACTGTGTAAATTTGCTTCATTCTTATTCTGTGGCGCTCAAGTACACGACTTAGTGCAGAAATGCTTATACTGTGTATATTTTGAAAGATGGTGTCATTATCAATTATGCGCTGCTGTATTTCGCGCAGTCTTATTGCATTATTTTCAATCACCATGGTCACTATATGAGTCTCTTGTTCTGGAGTGAGCATTCTTCGTCTGCCCCCACCATCTGGACGTCTAGCAATTCTGTAAGTAACATTTTCAATATTTTTGGATGTATGGTACTGTTGTGTTTCTCATTTGAGTATCCGAGTGATACAAAGTACTTATCGATTCTCATTTCGAAATGTCCTAATGATGCTTGCCACAGTGTAGCGGCTCAAATTAGGCTGAACCCGTTGGCCAGCTTCCCTCAGGGTCATCCCATGGTTGATGACATGGTCCACTATTGTACCTCTGATGTCATCAGATATTCTATTTCTTACTCTTCGTACCCTTCTTCATTCCCCTCCTCGTCCTCTTCTTGCTCTTCTTTGTCCTCTTCCTCTAACTTCCTCTAACCCTCTCACTTCTTCACCTCCACGTCCGCGTCCTCTCCCTCGGCCTCCTCTAATTCTCACTCTTACTGCTCCTTCCATTGTCCTCCAAATATACAGTTTACATATACCTGTGGCTTATTTATAGTGCTTAGGCTGATTGCAAAGTGAACTAATCATCTAAAACAGTTTTCACATGTGAAAGTGTGTCATACGGTTGGCAAAATAGTGTTAATGTAGGCAATACATGTGTATAATTTTGCTAGGAGTGTGTTGGAAATTTGGTAATTGAGTGTAAGCAGTGAATTGTGTTCAAAGTTTTGCAAAATGAGTGTTGTGCAAAAAAAGTGTGTGTTACAAAATTGCAAACTGAGTGTAAAGCAGTTTTTGTGCTTTTAGTTTTGCAAACTCGGTGAGTGGTTTTGCTATAATCATTAATAGTTTTAGAAATAGTGCTACAAGAATCACAGTTTGGGTTTAAGCAATCAGAAAAAACTGTAAAACCGGCCTCATCTACAAAAAGTAGCTGATGTCCCATGGCATCTGCTCCTAGTTCCATCACTCTCTGGACAAGGCAAAACAGATGCAACACATCAGGCCCATGCACAGCACTACAGTATGCACTTTATTCAGAAGCAATGGCAGTACAGTATAGTTTACCTGCACATAGTCATATCGCAGTTGCTTTACACGTTCTGTGTTTCTCTCGAAAGGAACTCTGTAAATTTGCTTCATTCTTATTCTGTGGCGCTCAAGTACACGACTTAGTGCAGAAATGCTTATACTGTGTATATTTTGAAAGATGGTGTCATTATCAATTATGCGCTGCTGTATTTCGCGCAGTCTCATTGCATTATTTTCAATCACCATGGTCACTATATGGGTCTCTTGTTCTGGAGTGAGCATTCTTCGTCTGCCCCCACCATCTGGACGTCTAGCAATTCTGTAAGTAACAATTTCAATATTTTTGCATGTATGGTACTGTTGTGTTTCTCATTTGAGTATCCGAGTGATACAAAGTACTTACCGATTCTCATTTCGAAATGTCCTAATGATGCTTGCCACAGTGTAGCGGCTCAAATTAGGCTGAACCCGTTGGCCAGCTTCCCTCAGGGTCATCTCATGGTTGATGACATGGTCCACTATTGTACCTCTGATGTCATCAGATATTCTATTTCTTACTCTTCTTACCCTTCCTCTTTCCCCTCCTCGTCCTCTTCTTGCTCTTCCTTGTCCTCTTCCTCTAACTTCCTCTAACCCTCTCACTTCTTCACCTCCACGTCCTCTCCCTCGGCCTCCTCTAATTCTCACTCTTACTGCTCCTTCCATTGTCCTCCACATAGACAGCTTACATATACCTGTGGCTTATTTATAGTGCTTAGGCTGATTGCAAAGTGAACTAATTATCTAAAACAGTTTTCACATGTGAAAGTGTGTCATACGGTTGGCAAAATAGTGTTAATGATAGCAATACATGTGTATAATTTTGCTAGGAGTGTGTTGGAAATTTGGTAACTGAGTGTAAGCAGTGAATTGTGTTTAAAGTTCTGCAAAAATAGTGTTGTGCCGTGAATGTGTGTGTTACAAAATTGCAAACTGAGTGTAAAGCAGTGTTTGTGCTTTTATATTTGCTAACTCTGTGAGTGGTTTAGCTTCACGCATTAATAGTTTTAGAAATTGTGTTACAAGAATCACAATTTGGGTTTAAGCAATCAGAAAAAACTGTAATAGTTTTAGAAACTGTGCTACAAGAATCACAGTTTGGGGTTACAGTTTTTTCTGATTGCTTAGGCACATTTTTTGCAAATATTGGCTATTTTGCAAAACTCTACACACAAATAACAAAATCTTTCACCCAATTATAAAAAACTTGTAATTCTCTTGCAAAAGCGATCACAGCTAGATTAACTCTTCACACATTCGTAAAAATTGTGTTTTCGTATCAATCAGTACACACAAGCCATCATCTACTAAGCACACAACGCAACAACTGCACACTGATGGTAAAAATACAAAACACATCTGGCTTTTGCTTTCTGTCTCATGTCAATTTTAGGTCATAATTTTGTCATAGTGTCATGTAAACATACAAGAATCCAAACTTCAAGCATTAGTGTTTATTCACACTCATAAAAACCAAGAGAAAGTCTGAACACAACATAGTAATTTCACAAAAAAAGGGAAAAAAACACAATCAGGCCTACATCATGTCATCTTTCTGGGTCCGGCCACAAAATTTCCTCCACATTGCATACAATATTCTTCAATCAAAGTCACCAGGAAAATATCTCCTTGAATGCCGTATCCAGGCCTGACATGATCCTGGTCAATATCTCCACTGCCTTCAACATTGCCTGTACAAGGGCAACTTGTTGATGAGGATGACAGTCGTACACTTTCTAGCAGCAGGGAGAGAAGAACTGTGGATGGGATTGGAGGAGTGGAGAGTACGGAGGGAGGTTGAGTGTGTTGGAGGATGGGTGTCTGTAAACCAGTTGTGGACCAAAGCAGCTCTATAGAAGCTTACATTGTCCCACATGATGACATGTGGGGTATGTTCTGCTCTCTGAACAGTGAGTATGTCATGTAAGGGTCTATGATTGCTTGATGGTGAACAACACCATTTTGGCGTATAGCTGCACACATTGTTATGTTACCACCCCGTTGTCCTGGGACATTGATGATGGCACAGTGTCCAATAATGTTCCTGCCACGTCTCCTGGTTTTACTCAGGTTGTAATCGGCCTCATCTACAAAAAGTAGCTCATTTGGAAATGTCCTAGTGATGTTTGCCACAGTGTAGCGACTCAAATTGGGCTGAATCCATTGGCCAGCTTCCCTGAGGGTCACCCCATGGTTGATGACATGGTCCACTATAGTAGCGCTGATGTCATCAAATATTCTATTTCTTACTCTTCTTACCCGTCCTCTTTCACCCTCCTCTACCTCTTCTTGGTTCTCCTTGTCCTCTTCCTCTATCTTCCTCTAACCCTCTCACTTCTTCAACTAAACGTCCTCTTGCTCCAACTTCTTCACCTCCACGTCCTCTCCCTCGGCCTCCTCTGATTCTCACTCTTCTCACTCTTACTGCTCCTCTATTCTACTCCACACAGACAGCTTACCTGTGGCTTATGTGTAGTGCTTAGGCTGATTGCAAAGTGAACTAATAAACTAAAACAGTTTTCACATGTGAAAGTGTGCCAGAAAGTTGACCAAATAGTGTTAATGATAGCAATACATGTGTATAATTTTGCTAGGAGTGTGTTGGAAATTTGGTAATTGAGTGTAAGCAGTGAATTGTGTTTAACGTTTTGCAAAATGAGTGTTGTGCAAAAAAAGTGTGTGTTACAAAATTGCAAACTGAGTTTAAAGCAGTTTTTGTGCTTTTAGTTTTGCAAACTCGGTGAGTGGTTTTGCTATAATCATTAATAGTTTTAGAAATAGTGCTACAAGAATCACAGTTTGGGTTTAAGCAATCAGAAAAAACTGTAAAAAGCAATCAATCAAATTTTTGTCATTTGCTGGATATATATTTACTACTCATGGTTGATGACATGGTCCACTATAGTAGCACTGATGTCATCAGATATTCTATTTCTTACTCTTCTTACCCTTCCTCTTTCCCCTCCTCTGCCTCTTTTTGCTCCTCTTGTCCTCTTCATCTATCTTCCTCTAACCCTCTCACTTCTTCAACTCCACGTCCTCTTGCTTCAACTTCTTCACCTCCACATCCTCTCCTTCCTCTGATTCTCACTCTTCTCACTTTTACTGCTCCCTCTATTGTACTCCCTCTATCTACAGCTTACCTGTGGCTTATAGTGCTTAGGCTGATTGCAAAGTCAACTAATAATCTAAAACAGTTTTAACATGTGAAAGTGTGCCAGAAAGTTGACCAAATTGTGATAATGATAGCAATACATGTGTATAATTTTGCTAGGAGTGTGTTGGAAATTTGGTAATTGAGTGTAAGCAGTGAATTGTGTTTAAAGTTCTGCAAAAAGAGGGTTGTGCCGTAAATGTGTGTGTTACAAAATTGCAAACTGAGTGCAAAGCAGTGTTTGTGCTTTTAGATTTGCTAACTCGGTGAGTGATTTTGCTTCAAGCATTAATAGCTTGAGAAATTGTGCTACAAGAGTCACAGTTTGGGTTTAAGCAACCAGAAAAAACTGTAAGATGTACGTACATTTATGTATTCTTTTTTATGTGTTTCCTGGTGTTCTATTCTTTCCTGTAATTAACAACATTACAATAATTGGGGATTTGATATGGTTTATTTCAGTATTGTTTATTATTGTGGAATATTTCATAACATCAATATATATTGAATGTTTGGTAGTTTGTTACCTGCTTACTTTCAGTACTGACGCAAGTGTCCGCTTAGCGGTTGTATTACAGTTTTTTTCCAATTGCTAACACACATTTTTTCAAACTAGTCTCCTTTTGTCAAAACACTAAACACAATTCACCAAACTACACACCCAAATTCTCAAAATCTATAGTACTTGAATTTTTCTAATTGCCTTGTATTATTTTTTTTTTTTTTTTTTTTTTTTTTTTCTCTCCCCTCCTCTCCTGAGCGCCAAGTGTCGTACGACCGGAATCTCCTAGAGCTTCGGAATCATTGGTGGTGCTTCCTCGACCCCTGTGGACCTGATGACGCTGTTGGCTTGGAGCAGTGGAGCCGCCTCTTTCCCCATTGAGGAGGGAAACATCGTTCCAGAATCATCATTAAAAATGACGCGGAACAACCAACGCACTGATTGTGTAGTGTTAGAATGCCGGAGGAGACTGGCACCAGTGAGCCGGGTTCTCCCCAGGGTTTTTCCTCGTTAAAGAGGTTTTTTTACCTGGCCACTGTTGCGTATGTGCTTGCTCGCTGGTCTTTGTCTTTGTCTTGTCATAACCGCAGCCACTTAGTCAACACCAACAATCCAGACGACAAATTGAATAAAAAGCATCATTTCCTTTACATATTTACATGTGCGCTTTGAGACAGTTAAAACTGTGAAAAGCGCCTTACAAATACTCATTATTATTATTATTATTATTATTATTATTATTATTATAAAGTGCAATGCACCTCACACATGCTCCAAAATGAAGCACTGCACCCAAAACTACACACAACATTATCAAAATCAAACTTTTGCACATGCCGCCCCTCACTTTATTCATTTGACAAGATTTTTGTCTAACTAACTATACACTGCTAGGTAAAATGAAAAGCACCGCCACCTTTAGTCTGCTTTTCCATAACACTAAAATGTATCAGCACTTTTTACAATAATTTACAGTTACACACACAGGCTTTTGCGACATTTTTATTTTTACTAAAAACAACTGTGTAACAAACACAGTAACAAGTGTAACAAATCTGTGTAACAAGCACAGCAGATACATGAACAACAATAGTCAAATGGCAAAAAAAATGAACGTTACAGCTAAGAATGAGTAAAAAACAAAATAAATAAATAAAAAAAAACAAGATTTAGGACAAATAATTAGGCAGCATCTTGTCACATAGCCTGGTCTGGACACAATGCCTCGTCAACATCACAAGCAATATCTTCCCTTGCGAGGCATCGAGGAAAGAAACGTCTTGAGTGCCTTATCCATCCCTCAATTGTCCCAATATCAATCGTCAGATGCCTCGTGCATGGCCTGCAGAAGAGACATGAGCACATAAGCTGCCGGTCGTACACCTTCCCACACCATGCCAAAAAGAACTTAGAGGTATTGCACAAGAAATGAAAGTATGGTCAGCAAACCAGTTTTAGACTGTGGCTGCCCAACGACAACATGTTGTCACACACTACAACATACCGGTTTCTTGTATTGACTTGGACGATATGAGCTTGGACAATGCAGGCTACGTATTTTTCACCACAACAGATAACAACTTTTAGAAAACGTGGACAATTCATGAATGTCGTATACTATGAACTGGGGTAAATTACATGTGTACAACATGAAATTCTGGTTACACACCTGTTGTCCTGTCTAAAGGTTCAGACGACAGAGACGACTGTGAAAAGGTTTGCTGCTCTCTCTGACCAGCCTCACGCATGGTCAGCCCATGGTTGATGGATGATCCACCATGTGGCTTGAATTTCATTTCAAAGTGCTTGTCTTTGTCTATGATGTCCTCTACCACTTCCACAACATCTCACTCTTCTTCCCCCTCTTCATTCTCAACCTCACTCTTCCTCTCTCTGCAATGTCTTCCATTGTGTTTGTAAAACAGAAAAAATATCTTGCCTTATATAAAAAAGTATTTTTATAGTGCTTATTTCATGATTGAAGTGTTTACAATTAACCAATGAAGTGTTTGGATGGGTGGCACAAGTATTTAGACAATGACCTGATTTTGTGTCATTTTGAATGACAGTGTTTTGAAAGTGACAATATGTGACTTTATGTTAGACTGTCGTGTCTTATGCACAGACTTGTGTTCAGTCATTCTGAAAAAGTGTTTCTCTGAAATGGCAAATGTGTGTAAAGCATGAAATGTGTTTAGAGTTTTGGCAACTTGAGATAAAGTTTTCCTCTCTGTGTGTCAGTTAAAATAATTGTGAAAAAGCTTGTAATTTTAGTGTGTTAGCAATAGGAAAAAACTGTAATAAAAGGCCTTTCTCTTTGGCTAATTTCTCTTCTCCTGTTTTCTGATCGGAAATCCCTTCTGTACTGTGACCACAAACAGAGATCCTTAAACTATCTGTTTCAATCAGAGAAGCCCAGTGCTGCACGGGGGGCAGAGCGGTAGACATCCTTTAATAGTGTATCAGTGGTCCAATGTGTTCTTGTCTCTGGTGGGACACGTCGCGTGCTGCCTGTATTGAGGGAGCTCCTGACTCAGGGTTGCTTTGTTAAAGTCACCCATTATAAGGAGCAGGGGGTCTGGATGTTTTCTTACCACGTCCGGTAATATAGTCGGCCAGTTTATGTAGCAGCGCTGTTGTTACACAGGCCTGAGGTTTGGTGTAAACAATGACGACAACAAACTCCCGCAGTGAATAAAATGGACGGCAGTGGACAAAAATCAAGTGAGGACTGCTGAACCTCTTCAATACTGTGGCATCTGTACTCCAACCTTCACAAATATAGAAGCAGGTTACGCCTCCCTATGTTTTCCTGGAAAAGTTTGTGAAGCGATCCGAACGGAGCAGCTGGAAGCCTGGAAGGAGCAATCTGACATGTTTTTACTCAGCCAGGTTTTTAGTGAAACACAGATCGAGCGACAAATTTGTTAAAGTCTTGGTTTGTTTGTGTTGAGAAGCAGAAGCTCATCTATCTTATTAGCCAGGGAGTGCGCTTTGGCCAGGTATGGGACCGGTGTGCGCGACCCCCACTGCCTCAGTTTGACGAGCGCTTACCTCGCCTGCTCTTAGACTAGAAGGCTTTTAGTACTTCAAAACTACTTTTCTTGCCGTGGCTGCACGTGTCTCTCTCGTGAGGATCCGGGAGTTAGGAGCTTCCCAGTAGCTCTGTAGTCTGTAGAGCACTTGTGTTTGAAACACCAAATCATGTGTTCGGCAGGAATTTGTTGGCTTGTAAACCATTTTAATAAATAATCGAGGCTGTAGCACCATTTTTGGCCTCTGATTGTCTTTTAGTGGATGTGGAGATTCACTTCTGAACATGTTCCGGACACAGTGCAGGAGGTGGTTGAGAAAAGGGTCCTGGATTGACTCGTTCATCCTTGACCAGGACTTTCACCCACTGGTGGACTCACTGTATGCTCTGGAGAGCAGCTTCCCCCGCTGTTTGAAGGAAAGATTTGAACTGGTGACTTGAAGTGTGCAGTGTTATTTATTATTACAGTTGTATTTATTTTAAAATAAAACATTATTTTCCAATTGTTGAATGTTCTTTGCCCTGGTGTATGGCTGTTCTCATGATCTATGATGTTGATGTAGAATGTGATAAGATTGATTAGTTTTATGACTAATTGCCAAACCAGGTTTCAGACCACATGCTGATTTGGAAGTTGATCTGGACTATGTTTCTTTGTTCTGTAAATGACCATAAATGCATGTAGTTGGAGATGCATTGTCACACACCCAGACAGTTAGCTCATCAAGAAAAGTGAATTCACTGGGAAGAACTGAGGCATGGAGTCCTTTTTGACTCCGACAATGTATATTTTCTTATTGTTAATGTATATATTCTTAACAATTCAACATATCATAACATTTTTTCTGCTGTTGTGAGATGTAATTGCCAGTGTTCGGGAACCAACCCGATACATTAAAAGAAAAAGTAGAAAACACGTGTTACAACCTCAAGTTTGAACCTAAAAGAAAGATGCACAACAAAGAAAGAGAGGGATACACACAGGTGCAGCACACACATACACACAACAAAAGGCAGGGCCTAAATTCAAATCCAGAAAACGTTTGAAACTTCAGAAAACTAAAAAAGGATATATCAGTGAAAACCATAATCATAACAACTCAGTTACATAAAGACGACATATTTTCTTTTGTTTGTAATTGCTCCGGACTTCAAATGTGGAACAGGGGTTGACTATTGTGACGTCAGCGACCAAAACTCTCACCTCCCAAAAACCTCAGCGGGCCACCTCCCATGAGCCTTTGCCCTCCAGTCAGCACTGTAGCCACAGTGAAGTTCATTCATTCACTTAGCCGGTCTTTATCAGACATTTCACGCTGATTGTTGTTGCAAAGTATTGTTATTGCCTTGTGCAGAATAATGAGCGTTTTGATTGTGTTAGTTCCCTGTGTTGTTTGTTTTAGACTGTTCCCTTCCTGTCGTGACCCTTTCACCTGCCTATGACCTTAATTTCTGCACCACAAAAAGTCTGGTCAGTCTCAAACTTACACCACAAACGGAACCTTCTTGGTGTGAGGTCACAGCGCTACCCACTGCACCACCACCGTGCCGTCATTTGAAAAATGCGCATAACACCTCGAAAGTTATTGAGCTTGTAAAATTCAAGGAAACAATGTGCTTTTTTTCATATAGCATTATGGATCACGTTATAAGCAATTTGAGACTTTGTCAGAACCAGTGACTACATTTCCCATGTTCCTCTGTTCCCGTGTTTCCTGTCGTGTGTAGTCACGTGGTTCATCTGTCTCACCTGTTGTTTATTTGTACCTTGTTTCTATTAGTATTTAAGTTTCACCTGTCTCAGTTCTCTTTGTCGGTTATTGTCGTCACGCTGTTGTTCCTGTGTCATGTTCCTGAGTTTGTTCCGAGTTGTTTGTGAGTTATCGTCGTTGTTTTATCAGTAAAGTCCCGTTTTATGTTCACCATGGTCTCCGGCTCCTGTCTGCACCGAAGATCAATGACAGGCTTTTACTTGACCAATGCATTTCATTCTGACAAATCTAGATGCATTACACCAGCTGTTTCTGACCAGGTTGTTCATGGGCTTTATCTTCTGCAGCTACTGCTTCTGCAGAAGCATCTGCTTTTGTAGGTCCATCAGACAGAGGTATTTGTTGTGAATGGGGGACTTCAGATGTCTTTTCAGAGACTTGGCTTCTTTGAAGCTTCTTTGGCACATTTCGCACTGTAACGGTTTGTAGTCCAGATGAGAGACCTTGTGCAATTTAAGCTTTGCGGGCGTCCTGAAGCACTTTTCACATTGGGAGCAGGAGTATGGCCAGGGGTTTGTGTGTCCAATGACATGAATTCTTAACAGGCTGTTCTGCAGGAAGGTCTTGTCACACAGTGTACAGGCATAGATCTTCTTCCGTGTGTGGATGTTCTCGTGTGTGCGCAGTGCTGTGCTCTGGGCAAAGCGTTTGCTACAGTAACAACAGCCAAACGGCTTCTCACCAGTGTGGATACGCATGTGCTGTGTCAGGGTTCCCTTTTGACTGAAGCTTTTCCCACATTGAGTGCAGGTGAAGGGCTTCTCGCCGCTGTGGATTCGCATGTGATCACTCAAACTTCTTTTCGCTGTGAAGCTTCGCCCACACTGAGAGCAGTAGAAGAGTTGTTTTGTGGCTTTGCGAGAGCCACTCGGTTTTTCTGCCTCTTCTTCAGTGGTCATCTCATTCTCATCCAACATGTCTGCAATAAATCATATTCAAACAGTTATGTTACAGTAATTCGATTACATCGCTACTGTAAAAGTATAGCTTGAAGCCATTCAAACTGTTTGAAAAGATTAATTTTGAATTGGGGCAGCAGGAATTAGTGCTTAACTAATATTTCTCCAAAAAACTCTACAGTAAAAGAAAACTTCAACATATTAACAGATGGTAAAATTTGTTTCAGATTTTATATAATATGTTCTGAGACGTTGAGGGTGTTAAAAAGCAGAGTAATGATGAATTATTGGAGAAACACGCAGCTAATTTAGGAAAGAAAAAAGATGCAGAGCGCGATCTTGTTTTTCTAGTTATGGTGTACGCAAAGATGAGTTACAATTTGTTTGTATGAATTAAAGTATGTTTTTTAATCTACAGTTGCATTGAAAACCATCACAAACGCAATTTTGGAATATTGCAGAGATGGTACTGAATGGAGTCATTTTATTTTGTTTATTGGAAGGAAGGAAGGAAGTGAGGTGACGGCAATATGGCCACTAGGGACCATACTGAATTTGTGCTCTGCATTTAACCCATCCGTGAAAGTGCGTGAGTATGAGATTGCAGTTTTGTCATTTATCTAGTAAAAACCATTGTCATTCTGGGAGAAGATAAGCTCATTTTATTTTTGGAAGAGAGATCTCTGAAACCAACTAGTGTTTTGGTTGGGGGTTTTTTCCTTCTTTTTTCACATCCTGGCTCAAAACACGTCAAGCAGATAATATTTTTACCCTCACACAATTCAATGATACAAACTCTAATTCAAAGAACACCACCACCATTCTCACACACACACACACACACACACACACACACACACACACACACACACACACTGTTGTGGGTGGTTGGGGATGGCTTTCACATGCTTCAAACAATACAGTCACCATCAGCAAATATCACCCCATACCCCGGGACACGTCTTTAGGACGTCAATGACAAAATGACGTTGCAACATAATAATATCTGTAAGGTCTTCGATACAATTTTTGACACAATTAAGGTAATCATGTAACTTTTTGCCACAGCAAAATTTTGTAAAACTCACAAGAACACGCAAGAAAGCATTGACTCCTTCACCATATGAAGAAAATATATATTTTTATGATGATGAATGAAAGAAAAACTTCATTCTCTCACAAACTCACTAGAGATTTCAAAGAACAAACCGGTTCAAATTGAACACAGGTATGAAGAAACCTTTTTTTCATATGCATGCTCGAATCATTGTTTAGATAATGTGTACTAACTGCAGCCCGCGCTTTATCGGCACTCAAGCGGCACTGAACGTGGAAGCGCAAACAATAAAGACCAGCGGCTAACGTGACCGCGGTTTTTACTGTGATACTCGGAGACCGAAAGGCGGCAAAGGAGGCATTTCTTTGTATGTAAAACACCGACACGTTAAAACTAAAGTTTCATTGGTGGCGCGAACGCACACATTACGGTGACGAACGTACTTACAAACCGGTTTAACGTGTGTAATAAAGGCGAAGTTAAATCTAGTGAATTTGCAGTGTAGTTTAATTAAAGCGAAACTCAAACGGAAATAAATCTAGAGTATGCGTGACACATGCTTTTTTATTTAAAGTAATTACGCAAACGCGGACAGGAAGAGAAAAAAATCGAACCTTTTGGCGCATCAAAGTCTCGGTTTGACTCCGGATCGCTAGTTTCGTTTCTCGAGTCCCGCGCGTCCATCGTTCTTCTACTGCTCTGTGCCCGCTTTTCAGTTCCAGTCTACTACTAGACCGCGCAGGCGCGCACTGCTCTTCTTTTTATAAGCACGTGACGCGACGGGGCGAGGGGTGGTTCCGAAACGCGTCCAGCCAGTCGAGGAAGTAGCGCTTTTTTTAAATTATTTTATTGAATACAAAAACTGAATACACAACAAATTAGCAATAATAATTATACAAATACAATTTTGTATGGTAGGCTTAACACATAAACTCAAATCAAAGATTAACACTCCTGATAAAACATTCAGGTGAATTTATACTGATACTGAATATATTATTAGATATATTAATCTTAGATTAGATTAGATTCAACTTTATTGTCATTGTGCAAAGTACACGTACAGAGACAATGAAATGCAGTTAGCATCTAACCAGAAGTACATATAAGGTATATTTACAAATGAGATATAAATAAATATAGGATATAGAAAGTAGTAATTATATGACCTGCATGTGTCAAAATTTGATTTATGACCCTTGATTTATGACCCTTTTATGACACGCCTTTTATTGGCGTGAATGGGGGGGAGTTGGGGGTTTGTTTGTTAGGGTGATCCATATCTGATTATCAGAAGGATCAAAGGATCAAAGGAATTGTGTGGGGAGGGGGAGAAGTTTGAGGGTGATGGGTGTTTTTGAAGAGATCTTGGAGATTTTACCTTTTGTGGTGCCCTAGAATAGGAGCAAGATTATGGAAGAATAAAAAAAAGTTGTGTTTGTGCTGTAGAGTTGTCCAGAATATGTAGCCTGTTCAAGCTCTAGAAACAGGAGTGATGCATTTTTGTGGAAAAAAAGTTGTGAAATGTAGTTAGATCCGAGAGATGTTGCTTGTTGGCGTTCCAGAAACAAAATGAGAGTTTGAGGAGGTGTGTTTGTGGGTGTGTGCGTGTGTGAGTCACCGCCGCCCCGGCCACGTGAGTGGACGTGAGCTAACACCTCCCAGCATGTGTGAGGATGAAGCAGATAGGCTAAATGAACTTACCCAGGTATTTTGAAAAAGGTCCCCATGCTTTCCAACGCTTTTGTAAGTCTGCAAACCATGTCTCGGCACAATGTCTAGAGATGACTGCAGATATATGCCTATTGTTAGTGTGATCAAAATGATGTAGTCGAGACAGAATAAAGTCAAATGCAAGATACTTAGATCTTAACCTGAAAATACACTGTATGATGTCGTGGAATATGTTTGAGGAGACCACTGTTAATGCAGTAGTCTTACGGCTATAACCGAATATTACTTTTAACGCTTCATGTAAATAAAAAAATAGCATCCCTTTTAGCCACTTCTTAGGCTTCGTCACTATGGATTTTACTAATCAAGAGCAACCCCGTTGAATAGAAACTAAATATGACTGCTAAAAACGGTTGTCACACTCACATTTTTGAGTAAAGTTGTTAGATCTTATTAAAAAGTTGTAGCAATCTTAGAGAATCAAATATTAACGTTCCTGTTAAATAGTCAGGTGAATTTATACTAATACGGTATATCTCTATATGTATGTGTGTCTGATGCATCTTTCAAACCACAACTTCACCTTTTCCCATCCGATAATGCCAATTCTAGTTTCAGTCTGTTTCAATATATATCACCCCCCCCCCTTTTCCCCACTTCTCAGGCTTCGTCATTATGGATTTTACAAATCAAAAACAAACTCATTGAATAGAACTAAATTGATATGTTAAATAAACGGTTATGTCACAATCACATATCAGTTTTCTTGAGTAAAGTTGTAGCAATTTAGAGAATCAAGATTAACACTCCTGTTAAAACATTCAGGTGAATTTTATACTGATACTGTATATCTCTATATGTACGTATGTGTGTCTGATGCATCTTTCAAACTACAGCTTCACCCTTTCTCCATTCGTTATTGACAATTCTAGCTTCAGTCTGTTTCATTCCTGTTGAATTGTAATCAACAGTCCCTCATACTCACACTATCATCCTCACTCTATTCATTCATTTTTTTTTGTCATATCTCAATATTTCTCAATCATGACTTGTGTTCTCCATCTGTATCTGTCCTCTGTGTGAGTGAAGATCTCTTGATCTCCTACTTTCTTTGTTCTCTCCTGATTAAAATGTAAAGATGAATAGTAAACAACAGCGTACTAATTGTAAACAACAAAAGTTATCTGTAAGGAAAATGATCATTTAGTCACACTTGACAAATAAAAATGTATCATCATAAAATACATGCTTTACGTTCTATTAAGGTTTTTTCCAAGAAAACCCTGGAAAATAGGCAATCCATGTAGTGTCAACTAGGAATCTATCATACCAAATCAGGATTTCAATTTTTAATTTGTTTTGTTTGTACCCATTTTTTCTTTTCTCAACCAGACAGCGTCAAACATACATGACACCACAACATAGAATGCGTAGTAGGTAGAGTATGACATGCCATTCTGTGAAGAATCTACATAATTTCATTGTTCAGTCCACTGTATCATATCACATATCTGAATATACACACAGCAAATCTTTGTTCCATAACGTATCCTTACACATTCTTTTCAACATGTCTCCACAACACTGTTTTGACACAATTTAGAAAACATTGAAAATACATTTCTAAAAAACATTTTCTTTCAATCATACATCTTTAAGTAGTAAAACACCTTTGTGTGTCAGATTTTTTCTACACCAACAAATAATAAAATGAGTATACACGCACGTACGTATACACACAAGTATACACGTCTAAAAAGAGTACGGCTAATGCATGCGTTGTGCATATAGCTGACCCGATGGTAAATAACTAACAAATCAAAACGATGAAAAACTAACAAAGGATGTTTACAAAACCACATCAAGCTATTAGAATTTGAACATTTAATTTTCTGCTAATTCTGAGTTCAAAACATATTTACAAGAAGGCATCGCCAGCCTAAGGATTTCCTAACCTTTACATGACAATAAACCAGACACGTGTCTTTTAGACCCTACAGTCAACAAGTCACATCGCCTATATTTCCTTTTAATACAAGTAGATTTGTACAAATAAAAAATGTTTTTCAATACGATTACAAAGAGATCATCATAGATTGTAAATGTTATTCGCATTGTGTTGTATTGTGAGTTTTGTTTTTTACTCCAAATAGTTTGAAAGTAAAAATCTTAACCAAAGATAGACTCGATTTAATTTTGTTTTTGACCATTTAAACTAGTTTCACAGACATGTTACTTTTTACGATGAGATTTTATAAAGCGGAGTCACCCTTTTTTGTTTCTGTCAGTTTTGTACTTGTACTTGTTTTATGCCAAGGCAAATAAATTACAATTACTGCGCTGTAAAACGAGTGTGACATTGTATGTACTGAATAAAAACAAGGTCCCCTGAGAACACATATGCATCAAATCAAATCGATTTGCTTGTTTTAAGCTTGTTTTATTTATCTAAATCATACAATTAAAAGTTATCAGTTCTTCTTCACACGTTCAAATTGTAATGATGGTGAGATTCACCCTGAGATTATGAAGTTTTTTTTGTTTTGTCATCTAACGCTAAAACTTTAACTTTAGCATGTCACAATCAGAGTAGCTCCCCCATTTGATAAGCCGCGGGTA
>QKNR01010713.1:0-29179 GCA_028031935.1 Paedocypris micromegethes | reverse complement strand
CGGCAAGCGATCACTCTGTTATCTCCTGAAGTCAACAGCCACCTCTTTCGTCTTTGAAAAACACTGCTCCGGGTTTGTGTGTGTTCACTTCACTGTGTGTATGTGCACTTTCACGGATGGGTTAAATGCAGAGCACAAATTCAGTATGGTCCCTAGTGGCCATATTGCCGTCACCTCACTCCTTTCCTTTCCTTTGCAACGTTAAGAGACAGGTTGTTGGCTTTGCAGCTTTGCTGCACAGTTCATGGCACGTTTTTGTATATTTGGTTCGTCATTTTGCACACTCTGCTTCCTATTCATTTGTATATAACCCAACCACTGTCTATTCCCATGCACCTGTTTATCTCTCATTACTTCACCGTTTTTACATGAACCTGTACATTTCTATATCCTATATTTACATCTTATTTGTAAATATACCTTATATGCACTTCTGGTTAGATGCTAACTGCATTTCATTGTCTCTGTACTGGTACTTTGCACAATGACAATAAAGAAAATACTCCTGATAAATATCAAATTCTTGATATTCCAGATTTAAACCTTCATCTTTCTTCCTCTGGAAATCCGGACTTCAACGCATTATAAAAGTGATTTTAATCCGAGCAAAAAAACAGAATTACCAGCTTTTAGACAACAAAATAGTATGTTTAGAAATGCTCTGTTAAAAATGCCTTGCTCGGTTAAATAGGATTTGAAGTCACTGAAAAGTTTTCTTTGACAAATTGCTTCACTTGTTTCTCTTTGGTCATCTGCCAAATGACTGTAAAGTAAAGTGTGTGTGTGTGTGTGTGTGTGTGTGTGTGTGTGTGTGTGTGTGTGTGTTTGAGAATGTTTTAAGTGACGCATCTGCGTAAACAGATTAGGAATCAATATCAGACTTTGCTATTTATTAAATTTAGCTATTATAGGAATTTGCTATTTGATCAGTAATCCAAAAAATGGGATTGGGACGTCTCCAGTTATAAGCTATAAATACAAAATATTTGATTGTATAAAATGTGTGTTTACAATAAATGACTAAAATAAAAAAAAATAATTTGAAAATAACAAAAAAGTTATTGAGCCAGAGTGATGTCATCTCTGGAACAAACACCATCTTTCTACTTCCTATTCAGGTAGGAGATACTATTAGTAGAGTCTATTAGTAACAATGTCATTGATGTGAGTCTATATCATCCTGTCCAGTAGGTGGCGCTGCAACACAGAGGGTATACTCCTATTTTCCCAAACATCAAATACTGGTGTTTTATTCATTAAAACGAATACAAAACTACTACAAAGAATAGAACATGTCTCCAGTAATCATTTTTCTCAACACAAATTATGAACGTGCCATTGAAACTTTAGAAACTTTAATCTCAGTACAGGCTTTGAGGACCAACAAAAGTTCTAAGACCTGTACCAATCCACTAACATTAACACCAAAACGGTTCAAAATTCACTGGTCATTCCTTTTAAGAGTTGCGGAATGCAAAGTTTAGTTTGAACGTTTCTTTGAATTTATTAAATAAGTATTTGAAACGTGTATTAATAGTGTTGCGGGTTCGAATCCTGGTCTGGTGGGCTCCATAATTAAGCGCAAAATATTGATACGGCCCCTTGTGGTCATACATACTAACTTTATTTTTTCATCTACTTGTCAAGTTTTTTCTACTTGTCTATTATCAGGGTCTTCAGGGCCTTCACGGCCTCCTCTGCAGGCCTAAAATATCACAATGCGATGTTAATTATAATTTATCGGTGTATACTAGTGAACAATTCCAAATACCCTGATAATTCCACTGCTCTTCCAATGACAAAAAAAAAAAATCAAGACTACTGTTTTCCTATTAAAGCTTTTAACTGATCTTAATTGAGCATCATTTGTTGTAGACTGTTTCTTCGACCAATTATATTTTGATTCATATTAGATGTAGATGTGTCCTCAAATCTTCCGAAGAGTTGATTGGACAGAGCCGGTTTGACTTTTATTCGTTTTAATGGTAGTACAAATGGAATTTATGAGGAACATAAGCACGCAACTGAAAAGTTATGCAATTAAATAAATTGAAATTCAATCAAATTAAATTTTATTTGTTCACATACATATTATATGTGGTATATAAATGTGTTTTGATCATTCCAGAGATGGGGAAATACAATAAAATGAAGACAAAGAATGGAGATACAATAAAATACAGTAGACATAAGGATAAAATATAAAATATGAATACAAATACACAATTATCAAGATAAATAATACATCAAATAAATCAAAGCAGGTTAAATCAAATAACATAAAATCAGGAAAAATACAAAAAGTTAGTACAAATACAAAAAAGTGATACCTGTGATAATGAACTGCTTTTGAGAAACTAAAATGTTTTTAATGTCGGCAAAAACTTTTCCTTGTGTGTATTTGTTACCGGTTGCTATTGAATCTCAAAGTTTGCAAATGTTTAACCGTGTTATTAGGAGGCGGGATTCCACAGTGATGTCACAGCTTCTCACCCCTGTCACAGTTAGCAATAAACGCTAATCCATCCCTGACCGATAACGGTGGTGAAGAGCATGTCTGCCACTTCTTTGACACATTAGCTCGTCACTAGGGGAAGAAGGAGGTGAAAATCTGTCCGTGTGAGACTTTATTTTCTTCTATTAGTCTCTGCAAGTACAGATTTTCTTATGCAAAGCAAACTTCGCCGAGAATGCAAAAAACACATGCCATAAACAGAAAGTGTTGGGAGGCAAGTGTAATTCTGGGTAATGGAGCAAAACACAGGAAGCGTTTGGTCCAAGAACTTCAACCAGCTGACAATGCAAAAATAGTTTGTTGGCTGACTCAAAGATGGCTCGTTCCGAACTGAATTATGTGATGCTAGTTTTACACACTGGTTACTTCCACTTCACCACGTTAAACATTTCCAGGGTTGACCTTCCTTTTAGGTCACATTTAAATACCTGTCTAGGAGAAATACAACACCGTAAAGTAGATTAACACACCGATGAGGTGAATGTTCTGCCGGTCAAGGGCTGATGCCTTCACAAAATGCTCCAGGTTTAAAGTTTATTCTTGTTTCAGGTGTGATGAGCGGTTTTCCACCATCTCTGAAGAAATCGTCCGACTCTTAATGTAATGTCATTGAAGTTCTCTATAATTAAAACGTACGGCATGTGCGATTGTAAACTACACTGTAAAAACTGAACCACGAGGCTTGGAATTTTCATTTGAGAAATTGTGTGATTGCTAAAGAGAATGTGCATATGTCCTTGAAAAAAAATGTTGTCTTAAAATAATGAGAACATTTAGGTAAAAACTAATTAAATGTACATTTCCGCTCCTTTAAGCAAACAAGTGCAATTTTTGGGGTCAATTTAAGAAACCACTTCGGCTAAAAGATTGAGAAAACGAGAATTCATATTTATTTTAAGAGATTTGGTTCAATTGGTTTGTGGTTTTAATTCTCTGTTCATTTGAATCTCAACAAGTGAAAAGATCAAATGCCATTTTGATGAACAGCAGATGAAGAGTGAATGTTAAGAGGAAAGTGCTTCATGATCCTGCCTGGGAGAGCCAATGAGAAGCTTGCTCTTTTTAAACATTAAAATAAAGCATAAACATTTTGCATTAACTCTTACGTTATAACAAGGATAAATTGAAGCTGAAGATGACAAAACATGTTTAAATAATGTAATGTAATAACCTTCCCACCATCAATGTGTCTACTGCTCTTCAATATGAGGTTGAGGCTGGATTTCACTCTGTTTAAAGCTCTGACTATGTGAGGCTGTTGCTTCATGGATCTTATGGATGTCTTCATAGAGCTTTAATTGTTGCCTCTGTTTGAACTTTATTCTTAATTTTATATGATTTTGTTTTATAATGTACTATTTCTGTCATTTTCTATGCCTCACTTTTAACCAGAGGCGTTTAACCATTTATGCAGAGGGGTGCATTTTATTTTGCTTATGCGCAATGACAATTAATTCACGAGTTCATGACAATGAAAACACATCGTAAACCTACATTTCTGTTTGTTCAGCTGCAAGAGACTGTTCTGTGTCTTTAAGCTGATGAGAGTTAATCATTAAAGAATCATCAAGAATCTCTGCCCTCAACTAACACAGAAGTTTCTCCTCAGACGGTCTCTTGTGTAGCGACTACAAAGGTGGGACTGGATCGTTCGGCTGATCACAAACAGAAAATGTCCGTGTTACAGTCACTGCTGCAGTTTCCCAGCACAGGAACTTTACTGGGAGCTTTTCTGCTGCTGCTGGTTTTATTTCTGCTGTCGTCTAGATCCAGATCTCAGAAAGAAGGGAAAGAGCCGCCGGGACCCAAACCTCTGCCCCTGCTGGGAAATCTGCTGACCCTTGACCTCTCCAGACCCTTCGACACGCTCTGTGAGGTGAGAACAACCTCAGGTGATTAGTAAGATTGCAATCTAGAAACATTCTGGTTTCTCCAGTTGTCCAGGACCTACGGGAGCGTCTTCCAAGTGTTTCTGGGCCATAAGAAAGTTATAGTTTTGTCTGGATATAAAACGGTCAAAGAAGCGCTAGTGGATTATGCTGATGAGTTTGGGGACAGAGACGTTACACCGAGTTTCAGAATACATAAAGCCAATCATGGTAAGAAACATTTTTGATTACAAGCGAACTTGAATGAAAATACAGATCTTGGACAATTTCCATCACAAAACAAACAAATATCGTATTTGCGCTAAATTAAGCACCCCTTTTTTGCAATTTTACATTCTCGAAAACTTGCTTTTATGCACATATTACATGAATATAAGCGGCCATTTTTCCATCTTTCAAGTCACAAATAAATGGAAATAAGTTGTCTTTGTACAAAGGTGTGATGAAAAAATTAAGTTTTAGTGAAAAACTTCTGTCCTCTTTTATTTCTTTAATCTCTTCCAAAGACCAGCATGCATATAAGCTTTTATTGGCGCAATTACCGAGGCAAGTCCAGTGGTTAATTAAATTGCTAAAATTTTAAATAAACTAAAACAATAATTAATATTGGACCAGATTGTGACAAATAACAAACAGCAGGCGGAGATCAGGGCTAACAAAGTCGATAAGCAGGCGAAAGAGTCGGGGCAAAAAGAGAACAGTAAAAAATGAAGAACATAAGCAAAGAGTCCAAAACAGGGAACAAGCACAATCAAAACGCTCGGTCTGCTGCACAACGCAATACGACACTTTTCTTCAATGATCATTGTGAGGCATCTGATAAAGACCTTGTGCTGCGCTGACTAGATTTCAAAGGCTCATGGGATCCTCTGAGGTTCCAATCTATTCCAATATATAATTAATCTATTATTCAAGTAAAACAACATTGAAGTGATGCGTGTCACAAGTTAGGTTTGTTAAAAGAAGAACATGAGGTTTACTTATAAGAGAAGTATTTAGCCAGAATTTTTAAGGGTTTTTTGGTCATTTTTATTTTGTACCGGAAAAATCAAGGGGTGCTTATAGTCGCTTAAAACCGTAGCTTAAAATTTTAAACTGAGTTTCTTTTAATTTCAGGGATTCTCTTTTCTAATGGAGATAATTGGAGAGAGATGCGGCGATTCGCTCTCACTAACCTGCGAGATTTTGGAATGGGAAAGAGAAGCAGTGAAGAGAAAATCCTGGAGGAGATTCAGCATCTGAAGGAAGAGTTTGATAAGTTTGACGGTAAAAACAAAAAAATAAAAATATAGCCAGAAGCGGCAACGCCCGGCACTGACCGCACTGCCGCCCGCTTTTATGCTCAGAATGGCCTGCTTGAATTTTTCAGCAAATTTGGTACACCTGTGACAAACTAAATTTGGCCCCTCCCATTCAAAATTTCAGATTGTTATACGGGTGGCGCTATAGGTGCGATTTAAAGTGTGAAGATGGCCGGTGTACTGGTTTTCGTGACTCTGCGATAAAAAAAAACTTGCCTTTTGGCCTCCCATAGGCCCAATGTATTTTAATTTTCAAGGGGGCGCTGTTGAGTATTTTTTGGTCAGTAAAAAAAACTTTTATTTTTTTCTAAGTTACACACTTTTCTGAATTTTGGGTCAAATAAAATAATATTATATGATGTGTTCAAGGGGGGCAATTTGGCCACGTTTTTGGCTAAGAATGAAAAATAATAGTCACTCACCTTTGGTAAGGCGAGTGCCCAATAACTCCTCCAATTTTCAATTTGAAGAATTTAAGCACCTCCGCTATAGTGTTTTATAGTACGTAATACAAATGTAATGCTTGAATCCTCTCCACTGTACAAAAATCTAATGCAAATTCTAGGAAAGATTGAGTGACGGAGACAGACAAACTGTGGATTGGCTATTTTCACAGGAAAACCATTCGACACCACTCAGCCTGTGAATTACGCCGTGTCCAACATCATCTCATCCATCGTGTACGGCAGCAGATTCCAATACACTGATTCAAGATTCAAACAAATGGTCAACAGAGCAAATGAAAACGTTCGACTCGCTGGATCGGCCTCGATGGCGGTAACACTGATTTGCATTAATGTCAAACAAATATCACTTTTTTTTTTATGTAATCCTGATCTTTGAATTTCAACTTGTAGATTTACAATATATTCCCCTGGTTGGGTCCGTTCCTCTACAACAAATGGCTTTTGATAAGCAACATTGTGAAAAATCGTGCCGATATGACCAGTTTGATCAGTGGACTGCAGGAGACTCTCAATCCAGACGATCGCAGAGGGTTTGTCGACTCGTTTCTGGTCCGCAAACTAAAAGACGAGGTACAAATCTTACTTTTTGTGTCACATGCTCTTGTTTTGGTCAAGTTATTTGATTTAAGTCATTTCTCCCTAAAAGACTTGTCTGTAAAAACAACTAATCGTTTAATTCACACATGGAGCACCACGGGGTTCTGTATTCGGTACAATGTACAATCGGGTTGTATGTATGCGGAACCCCTTATCAAAAAAAAACTGCTCTTTCTTTTGTCTTTCTTTTATTTATCTGTATTTCCAATTAACCTTCTAGGTGCTTTCACGCTTATCCTTTTTGGTACAGGTAAATCGTGCCTGACTTGGACCAATTAGTTTGGGCAGGTGTGAAAACGAAGATAAAATAGTACTATACACTATCAGAACTATGGGTGCGCCAATATGGACACGGCCCTGATGTGAAACAGTCAAGTCAGACTGGCTGTTGTCTGTATGTCAGGAAGTTCTTGATCCAGATGCACATGTGGGTAGAGATCTGCAGATCAGACACTGGTGACAATGGTGATATTGAACGCAGAACTGTAGTCCACGCGTAGGTTTGTCTGCTAAAGAACTTAAGTATTTCAATTGGAAAAACACTTAAAAGTTAACCTAACAAACCAGAGGTCGGGAACCCATGGCTCATGAGCCATTTAAGGCTCTTCTGATGGCTGATTCTGGCTTGCAGACAAAACTTCACACATTTTTCATAAAAATATAGAAATGTAAAAAAAAAATCTCTCTAACGTTCTATCCCTAGCTAAGTGCAGAAACCCCTTTATTGAAGAAGACGTCTTAGTAAAAGAAAGACAAGGGGTATCGTACTTTTCAACAGGACCGGGCAGAGGAATTCATCTTTTTGGAGAAATCCGCTTCTGTTTAGGAATCAGATTAGTGTCAGAAATATGTATACGGAATATATAAAAATATTTAGCAAACATTTTTGTTTTACTTGCAATCTCCACAGCTTGCTTCCATTGCGTTTTATACATTTGCGTTTTGACATTTCACACTAGAGTATCAGAGTGGGCGGTGCCTGCATGACCCTGTGTTTTCTATTGGTTGTTTGGCACCGGGCATACCAATAGCATTCTAGCTCTCCTTCTCACCGGCTAATACGCGTCTCACCATAATGTGTGTGTTTGATGTTGGCTATGTTTCTATTACTGTGGGAAGAAACCAGAGAACCTGAAGGAAACTCACGCAAGCACAGGGAGTGAAGTTTTTCCCCTTACATTTAGAAAGTAATGATTGTTGTTTGTGTGTTTTGTCAGCAATCTGGCAAGAAGGATTCCTACTTTCACCAGGACAATTTGATGATGACCGTGATGAATCTCTTTGTGGCTGGAACAGACACGACAGGAACGACTCTGCGCTGGGGGCTGATGCTGATGGCCAAATACCCTCAGATACAGGGTGAAGCTCTTCATTGGTTCTGCTGCTGTTCTCTTACACTAAGAAATGATGCTTGTGAGCAGATCAGGTTCAGGAGGAGATCGACCGAGTGATCGGTTCACGTCAGCCGGTGGTGGAGGACAGGAAGAAGTTACCCTTTACAGACGCCGTGATCCATGAAACCCAGAGACTGGCTAATATAGTTCCCATGAATCTCCCTCACACAACCAGCTGTGATGTTCTCTTCAGAGGATTCTTCATCAAGAAGGTCAGTGTCTGAAGATCTAGAGAAGCTCTAGAATAGAACCAAAGTGGCAGGTCTTCATTTTTGCTTTCAGGGAACCACTGTTGTTCCTCTGCTGACGTCGGTTCTGAAGGACGAGAGTCAGTGGGAGAAACCACATGAGTTCTACCCACAACATTTTCTAGATGAGAAGAGCCAGTTTGTGAAGAAAGATGCGTTTATTCCTTTTTCTGCAGGTACATTTGGATAAATCAGCCTCTTTTCTGACTGAGTAAATTAATAAATGCGTGTTTCTCCTCACTGTAGGTCGCAGAGCTTGTTTAGGGGAAAGTCTGGCCAGGATGGAGCTGTTCTTGTTCTTCACCTCCCTCCTGCAGCACTACCGCTTCTCTCCTCCTCCTGGAGTGTCTGGAGATCAGCTGGACCTCAGAGGAATCGTGGGAATCACTCTCAACCCATCTCCACACAAGCTGTGTGCCCTCAAACGCTCCTGATACAATCAACAAAAACGCCTTTGTATTTAAGTAGTTCTTTGGATAATTGTTTAGTTAAATTGCGGGTAATGTAATTTTTTTAAGTAGTAATAAACGGAACCTTGCTGATTTATAATCCTAATTGTGCGTTCAAAAACGGGAAAAGAAATAAAACTGTGCTATTTCAATGCATTCCCTTTACGCTTGACGTTCTGTGAATTAATCCAAAACATATTCCTTTACATTCCCTTCATCACTAGACACTTAGACATTGTGTAACAGTGAAGATGCAATATGCACAACACTTTCAAATTCACTTATTAACTTCTTGGGTATTTTTTAGCGGGGTCTGGTGTTTTGTTTCAATGACTTGTGCTGGTAAACAGTGTCTCTATGTGGCAACACTGCCTGCTTACCAATCCCTAATCAGGTGATATAGGTGCCTTGCTGCTATCACCAATAGAGAACATTCTCCCATGAGGCAACTTGTGTGAATAAGTTGTTATTCCACCACACGAGTCCTCTGTGTTTCAAGTCATGACTTATGCACAGAATTAGACACAATACTACACTGTTATACACTATTACTTTTTATTTCCTTTGTCAGTACGGCAAGCCCCAAAGGACACGTGATGTGATGGAGCAGTCTGTGTGTATGTACTTCTATAAACGTGGCAAATAATTTTCTGACTTTCCATCATGGGAAAGTAATAATAGGTGGAGTTTGATTAGAGGCAAGTTCAAGTTCAGGTTCATTGCATTTGTAAAGCGCTTTTCACAGTTCAAATTAATTATAAGTATACGTAATAATGTTAGTAAGAAGATTTGCATATTTAACTTTCATAATGCGCAAATGCTAGTCGATCTGTGAATAAGCTTTTTGTATTTGTCATTGTAAATATTTTTCATGGTTGTTCGGGCCACGTGTAGCATAATGTGAATCATTCCAGAGGTGAATGTTCTGACAGAAAATAAATGATCCTGGTTTAAAATTCACACCTACTTTTCAGCTTTCTCCTCAAGGTTTGTGTTTCGTCAGACACGTCTGAACACATGCGGAATTCAGCATCTGCAGTTAAAAAACATGTTTTTTAAAATGTATTTCTGTGTTATTGATAGAAGGGAACCATCAACATTGTGTTTTGCATGAATAGTGCTGCTTGATTTCCATGTTCTCCGGCTGATGTCTGTAAATCATTCAAGGATTATACAAATATGTTTTCTCTGCCGCTACAGAGGGTTTCTCCTCAGACGGTCACTTGTGTAGCAACTACTGTGGGAATTTTATTAATTATTGCTTCATTTAGTCACTTTTAATCAGTTGATCAATTGATTTACATTGCATAAATTAATCAGTTAAATTATTCATGTAGAGAAACAAGTGCAGAGGAGGAGAGGTGCCGCAAGAACATGACGGTCAGGGCGGATGCGATCTGTGGTTTGACCTTGGCATATGCTGACTTTGAGAAATAACAGGATGTTCCAACGAAGAAGCACGGCTTGGCACACACTGAGAGTGAAAGCCAGTTAAGGCGTTGGCTGCAAGAAAACGTATAAAATGGCAACTCAGAAGATGGTCTGGCAGAGCTCAGAGAAACGACTCTGCCCTCTCCAGCGCTGTTTAGACACCCTTGGTCTCTATTTAACTTGCTTGTTCATAAATTCTCTTCAATGAACTATTTAATTAACAAAGATTTCAGTCTTAGCTGAATTTTGAACACGTAAGGACCAGTTTGCTCTCTCACTTCAAAGGTCTGACTGGATCATTCAGCTGATCAGAAAGTGAAAATGTCCGTGTTACAGTCACTGCTGCAGTTTCCCAGCACAGGAACTTTACTGGGAACTTTTCTGCTGCTGCTGGTTTTATTTCTGCTGTCGTCTAGATCCAGATCTCAGAAAGAAGGGAAAGAGCTGCCGGGACCCAAACCTCTGCCCCTGCTGGGAAATCTGCTGACCCTTGACCTCTCCAGACCCTTCGACACGCTCTGTGAGGTGAGAACAACCTCAGGTGATTAGTACGATTGCAATCTAGAATCATTCTGGTTCCTCCAGTTGTCCAGGACCTATGGGAGCGTCTTCCAAGTGTTTCTGGGCCATAAGAAAGTTATAGTTTTGTCTGGATATAAAGCGGTCAAAGAAGCGCTAGTGGATTATGCTGATGAGTTTGGGGACAGAGAAAATACACCAACTTTCAAAATATGGAGTTCAAAACATGGTAAGTATCTTTTAAAAATCTTTTTTTAGCATCTTCGTGACAAATACTTGAACATGTTTCCAATGCAGTTGCTATTATTTAAAGCTTTCCTGATATAATCAACGTTGTTTCAGAAAGTATATGTGTAAAAGTTTGTTTTTTGTTTCCCCATAAGTTTCTGCCATCATAACGTGGACATCCTGGGTTTAGTTTCTGGCTCCGTCATGGCCTAATAAAGGATGAAGCTTTTAAGCAGTTAAATGAGTTTTTGTAGAAAAATAAATATATACAGTATTGTGGTTATTTTTACACAACTCAGAAGCTAGTTTTCACAGTAGCTCAGTCTGGGTTCGATTTCCAGGGAAAGCAGGAATTTGTTGAATTGTAAAAATTGTAATGAAATGTAGGTTGTTTTGGATAAAAGCGTCTGCTAAATGACTAAAATAAAGCAAAGTTTTCCTAGACTACAGTACCTGGATACAGCCACACGCAGTGAGACTAAGTCTTCTTTCAGAAAGGATTTGTATTGGTTTGATCATTGGAATTGATGTTGTCAAATGTCAAAGTGTTATTACAAATCCTTCAATCATTGCAATCCCATGGCACACCAGAGATTCTGGGAAACAGAGTTTCTGAAACAAACGACAGTGGATACTTCATATTTTGTAATCTTCAATATTTTTTAGGCTTTTCTTTGGATTATATTGCGTTTTACCTCTATTATCACTTCCACTGAGTAATGCAGACATCTTAATCTGATCAGTCAGAACAAATAGTTGGTCTTTTTATCATCACTGTTCTTAAGCTCTATGTAATGACTGAGCAAGGCAATTGGCGACGAGGTTGGCTAACGATACCCCACTTTTTTCTCCACCATCCCCAAGCCCTTTTCTACCCCATCCCGGTGAGCCTCCAGTGCCATGGGAGCAGTGGAAAGACGCTTTTGAGATGTATCTGTTAGCCGTTGGTTTCGACGCTGTTCCGTGCTGAAGGACAGCGCGTTTTTCGCACACTCGGGGGAGCGACTGATTACTGAACAGCAAACGCTCTTTTAGATTGGCATTTCCAGAAGAAACAGAGCCTACTATGAAAACGGCTGCAGTTTCGGTAGCGGACTCAGCGCGCTGGTCAGTCATTTGCGCAATACGTCACAGACCTGAGAGGACTTGTTAAACCGTGGCGTTTCGGCACGCTGTCAGAAGAGATGGTACAGGACCAACTAATTGAGAAAACGAATAATTCAATCGTGCAGGAGAGACTATTAATAGAAGATGATGACCTCACATTAGAGAACGCTGTAATTCTCGCTTCTCAGATTAAATTCTGCTGCACAATGCGCGGCTAGATTAAAACACATGCATGAGACAAACGTGTATGTTGCAGCAGGGAAAATACAGAAATGCTCACACTCCCACGAAGCATCAGATTCCTCAATTCTCGGAGATATTCAATATGCACGTTCTCAAACTCAGCTGCGTTGTAGAAAACTGTGGGTCCACGAGACATGGATTTCGTGCTTCTGATTGTTCCGCACGAGGTCAAACGTTCCGTCTTGGTCAAAAACAAAACCATTTTGCTAGATGGTACAGATCAGTTCCAGCACAACCATTTCAACAAGTCCTACGTGCCGATACAACAACTCCAGCAGTGATTCATTCTATCAACACCATATCAGCTGGTTTTTCCACATTCATTGTTAACAATGCAGACTCTTGTATCCCTCTCCTCCTCGACACAGGAGCCAAAGTCTCATTGCTAAACATGTCCACTTATGAGCGTTTACTTTACCATCTGCCCCTCCAGCCACTGTCCTTAAACCTTTTCGTTTATGGCTCTTCTAAAATCAGTGTTGTTGGACTCAGAAATGCACCTGTACAGTACGGTAATTTGACCAAATTTTCCGTTTCACATCACCAGTAAGGGCAGTAATATCTTGGGGCTGGATCTGTTTATCACTTTGAACTTCTCCCTGCTCAACAACAAAGGAGCCCAAATTCTGACTGTAGACTGTCCCTGGCAGCACTCATGGCCGTCACTATTTCAGGGTCTTGGATGTTCCACGGCTTTTACTCACCAGCCCCTGGTTGATGCCACGGTTAAATCAGTTACCACTAGCACTTCGCGAAGAAGTCACAGCTGAAATTGGCAGACTGCAGGCAGACGGCATCATCGAACCGATTGATGCCTCACCATGCGTGTCTAACTTAACAATCGCAAAAAAGAAATCTGGAGGCCTTAGAGTTTGCGTTGACTTGTGATCCGTCAACAAGGCCGTGGATCCAGACCGCTATCCCCTACTATCAATTGAAGAGCTAACCAACTTCTCCAAACTCGACCTCCACCAGGGCTACCTGCAGATTCCCCTCCACCCAGACAGCAGGAACCTCACTGGTTTTGTCACCCACATGGGTGTGTTCCGCTACTACTCCAGGATGCTTTTCGGGCTCAGCTCAGCACAAAGCTGTTTCCAAAAGATTATGTCTACCGTATTGGCCAGAGTCCCTGGTACGTCCATCTACCTCGATGACATCGTTGTTTACGGCTCAACTGCAGAAGTTCATGACCAACGGTTAAAGGCCACCTGTGTCGTGCTTGCCAAGCATAACTTAACCCTTGTGTGCCAGAGCCTTCGACGAGCTCGACATGCTTGGCTTATGGAAATTATGCCGTAATTCCTGTCAGTTTCAGAGGACGAGTACTTAACATGGCGCATAAGGGCCATCTCTGCATTGTGAAACTGAAACATCATTGTAGAGACCTTGTCTGGTGGCCAGGATTGGACACGGATATGGAAAGCTTCATGATGTGCCTCCTCACTCAGTGGCTTATGACCTGCATTCTAAGTGGCCACAGGTCACACTGGCGGGTTCTGTCACTTTGACCATCGTCATCAAATTATGGAGTCCCTGTTTTCGCGTTGGGATTTGCCAAGTATGTAGACTAAAGACAATGGTCCTCAATTTGTGTCCGCAGAGATCACTGGTTACATCAAGAGCAAAGGCATTAAACACGTACAAACATAGTACTATCATCCGCAGTGAAACGAAGTGGGTGGGGGGGGGGGTGGAGCGGTTTAATCAGTCTCTTAAAAACGATCTAAGAGCACATTTCACACCAGGATGCTCTTTCAACTCACGTCACAGAAGAGATTCAATGAAAAGAAACGTGCCACAGCTCCACAGTTTGTTCTGGGGACTATGTTTCATCTTTTCTTACCTAGTTCAATAGGGGGAGGGAAGGGGAAAATGTTATATAGCCATTAGCACTGTTTTATGATTGCTATGTTGTTATTTTGGTTATGTGGTAAATTCAAAATAATAGCCGTCCCTTTAACTGTGTTCAGAGGTTCGATGGGAAGTTAATGACGTGGGATTAAGGAACAAGAATAAAGTGATGTGAAACGAATCGTGCGTCGCGTTTCAGTTATGCTAACACAACGACGAGTGTGTTTCGTCAAGGCTTGCTTGTGCTTGTGAAATGCTACACTCAGGTTCTTTAGGTTCTTTCTGTCGCTAAGGGTTTTGAAACAGAATGCAAGTACATTAATAAGTAACTGTAATTAAATGACCTAAAAACGAACAGTAATCTGTTACTTTACTTTTTCCGTAAAAAAGTAATTTAATTACAGTACTAATTAAATACTTTGTAACACGCAGAGGTGTCAAGTAATGAAGTAATACTACTTTGTTACCTAACTAAAGTAGAAATTTGGCTTACTTTTACTTTTCTAGAGTATTTATTTTTCCGCTTACTTTCTACTTCTACTTTTTATTTTTTTAAGCAAATATCGGTACTTTCTATTCGTTACTTCTTCAAAACCAGCCGCGTTACCGGTTAGTTTTATTTCCGTGTTGAATCGATATAAACAAAAACATCTGGACTTACGCTTGGTTTGCGTAAGGTCCATCACACCTGCGCATCGCGCTTTGTCGGCGAAAGAATGACGGAGAGGAGAGGCGGCTTTATGTATTCGATTAGTGTCAATGCGGTTAGAACACAAACTGCGGCACGGCGCTTGCGCACACACACCAACACCATTAGAACAGACGCGAAAATGCGGGTAAAACGGCAAACGAATGTTCAACATATCGTCCCAGTCTGGACGAGTGTGAGACGTAGTGACCGTGTGTAAAGCTCAAGTTCAAGTTCTGAGCATTTGTAAGGCGCTTTTCACAGTTTAACTGTATCAAAGGGCACAAAAGCTCACGTGAACACTGAAAAACATTTCAGTTAGTATCTTTGTGAGACTTTGAGAGATATGATTTATCTTATACTAGATATAAAGGAGATAATGTAAAGTTGAAGCTAGATTTTCGAACATAAGAAGTCATTTATTATCATATTTTGGTCATTATTTCATAACATGTATTTGAAAATAATCTATTTTGTTACAAGTTTTTACAGATTTATCAACCTCCTGTTTAATTAAGTGTGTTGAGGTGGCGCAGTTTGCACAGAAGCTTTGTAATAAAATGCATTAATTTTCAATGTAATTACAACAATTTAATAGAACAATATAGTTCTATAATGCTATTTTTTCCTCGCATTACTTTTACTTTTATACTTAAAAGTAGTTTTATCAGTATTAGTAACGCTACTTTTACTTTAGTAGAATATTGGGCATTTTACTTTTACTTTCACAGAAGTACTTTTTAACTCGAGTATCTCTACTTCTAACAAAGTAACAAAAGTGACTACTTTTGACAGCACTGGTAACACGTTACACCTAGGGGGGCCGCTAGAAATTTCGGGCCCCATGAAAATATTATGTGATGGGCCCTATACCTGGTCGCTGGGGGCCCCAAAAAGACAGCGGGCCCCCGGAATTTTCCTAACCCCACCCCCCATCCCCCGCTTAACGCCGCCCCTGGTTACACCCAACACAGGTTGATAGTCATAGAGACCATTTCTTTGGGTCTGGAACATAGTGAACTGTTTAAAACACAACAGGACTTAGGAAGAGATTGAGGATCCCATTGAACACCAAAGCTAGTTGGTCAGGGCAGGCTTTTTTTCAATTAAATGCACAATTCAATACAACTTTAGTTGTTTGTATCCTTATATACTCAAAACATAGAATAATGAGGCAACATGTCATCAGCAACAATAATAACTGGCTGTTTCTCCTAGTGCTGGCCTAATTGGGTTCAGGTGCAGTGCTAGGAGATGATTGTCCAGGTGTTCTTGATGAGCCTGTCGCTTCCTCAGGCAGCCACCAGGAGGAGCCACAGAGCAGGACTGTTGCACCCACTTACAGTTCTCAACGCTTCATCTTCATAGTCTGTTTTCATGTGTTTAGTCTTTTTTACCTGTTACACTGATTTACCCATTGATTTGAATGAATTCTCGCTGAGGATTTTCCTTTTAAGTAAAAAATTCCTGTGAATTGTCAGTCACATTTTTTTATTTAACACATTTAACACCGCCAAGGTGGACCAAAGTGCTTCACAAGAGATAAAGCGGAGGATGTTTAGTAAAACATAGTAAAAAGTAGTATATTAAGAGACAGTGAAAGTAGTACATTAAGAGACAGTACTCAAAATTACAAATTGAAGAGAACAAATGAGTTTTGAGGATTTGAAGGTGGAGACATTACAATCTGAATAGCAGCAATATGCCTGAAATAAATAAATGCATTTATTTTTTTAAATCAGGAATTCTCTTTTCTAATGGAGAAAATTGGAGAGAGATGCGCCGCTTTGCTCTCACTAATCTGCGAGATTTTGGGATGGGAAAGAGAAGCAGTGAAGAGAAAATCCTGGAGGAAATTCAGCATCTGAAGGAAGAGTTTGACCAGTTTGGGGGTACAACCATGTGTGACATAACAATCTCATTAATAAATATATACTATAAACATGTATGAAACTTTTGTTGAATGTGAATGACAGGCTAATGAACTGATACGTATATAATTCTGCTCAGGGAAACCATTCGACACCACTCAGCCTGTGAATTACGCCGTGTCCAACATCATCTCATCCATCGTGTACGGCAGCAGATTCCAATACACTGATTCAAGATTCAAACAATTGGTCAACAGAGCAAATGAAAGCGTTCGACTCGCTGGATCGGCCTCGATGGCGGTAACATTGAAATGAAGAAGAGTTTAAGAATAACAATTTTCAGGCTGTTCGTGAGACAATTTTTATTTTAACTTGCAGATTTACAACATATTCCCTTGGTTGGGCCCTTTCCTTCAAACTAAATATCTCATGATGAAAATATTTGTGAGAGGTTGTGAAGATATTAGAAGTTTAATCAATGGGCTGCTGGAGACTCTGAATCCTGATGATCCCAGAGGGTTTGTCGACTCTTTTCTCATCCGCAAACATAAAGACGAGGTAAAAACAATGCATTCTGCTGTTTGATATTTTTATTAAGTAAGTTACATTCCAATAGTCACATTGATCTTCTTCTGACCTTGCTTGGTTGTTAATTTAGACTCCTTCATCAGGCTCAACTTTCTATTCCTGGATGTGGCATTTCAGAACAGCTTACATCAGTCCTGGTTCTCCTGCAAGCAGTTCCAGAGGCACCTTGGACATGACTTCTGTAGCATCAGTAGTGTCTCTTGGAAAACTTCATGAGACCTCTCTAGCACTGGGTCCTGGACAGAGTCCTAAATCAAGCCTTGCTGCTAGGAAGACACAGGGCACCTATTAAAATGATCTCCAATCTTGGATTCAATAAGTTATCTTCAGGCAGCCGTACCACTAGGCCTCCTTGACTACCCTTGTTGTGATCTTCACGCATGCGTTCAACATTGAAATTGAAATGTGCAATGGTTCCTCTGTGGCCATCACTGGTGTCACTAATGGCAGTTTAATTCTTCATGCTGGCAGCAGTGTACCCCAAGAGAAGACTGCTTCCGCAGGTTCAGGGAAAGTATGTTCTGGTCAGATCGAACAATCGAAACAGATCGGCAAAATTAGCTTATGCAAACCACCAAGGTGGTGTCCGATCTTGCCACAAGTCCAATCATCCCGATTTCTCCAACTTAGCTACAGACTCACTATGGAATGGCAACTTCATTCACAGATGATTTGAGTGAGCACAGACAGACCTTATCAAGTAGACATTCTAGTTTGTGCTAACAGAGGTGCCAATAGGTTTAAATGTGCAAGCCACGGCCACACCATCATCAGAAATATTGTTTTCCCCCATAGCTCTGTTCACACAGACAGAGCTCAGGATCAGGCAGGAGTACCATTTGTTTCTTCTTGTTGCACTATACTGGCCCACCAAGACCTGAACATCGGAGCTGAGAGTTTCATCTAGGATTCTCTGTAATCACCGACCTCTGTAGTCACCGACCAAGAGGAGGTCCAGGCACAATCTATCCTGAGCCAAACCTCTGGAATCTCCCTGAAGTTCACAGCATAGACTGATCTGACTCTGACATTAATCTCTAAAATCGTTTTGCCACCATCATACGTACATCACTCCTCTCGTACATGTCTTGGACTACTCTGACATCTTCTTCAGCCACTCCTGACAACCTCATACTGTACACCAGCTCCTCCCTCGGCACTGTGTCATACGCCTTTTCCATGTTCCACGAAGACACAACGCATGCCTTCTCACCATCTCTGTACTTTTCCATCAACATTCTCCACGTGAAAATGGCATCATGGGTGCTCTTCACTGGGCATGAAACCATACTGCTACTCGCAAATCTCTCCCAGACATTCATCACTCTTTCTCACAGCCTCATTGTCTGTCTCATCGCCCTATACCTGGGAGGTATTCCTAAAAATGGCATGGTTAGATACATGCATCTTATATTCAATTTATGGTGTGAAAGTCCAATGGCTTGTTTGTTGAGTTGAGGCAAACAGGCATAACCCGCTTTCCCTACACAGTCAGTTCTGACAGAACATCTTTAGCAAACAAGTGTAGGAAGTGTAACATGGCGCTGAGCCTGCAACGGTTTACTGGAAACAGGAGGCATTACACAGCCTTTTCACCATTTAAAATAGGAGCATGGGTAGTATGCATTAGGAATTATATTACATATTATAACACTTTCTCTTTATAAGCAGCAATTCTCTTACATATTCAGACGCAAACATTGAGACAGTTAAAACTGAAAAGCGCCTTACAAATGCTCAGAACTTGAACTTGTTAAATAACTCTTTGTTAATAATGCTACTTTTATACATTTTAGTTACAATGAAAGACACCAAAACTTGTACTAAAGCCTTTTTAGCCATTAAGTGTTTATCGTTGTTTGTGTGCTTTGTCAGCAATCTGGCAAGAAGGATTCCTACTTTCACCAGGACAATTTGATGATGACCGTGATGAATCTCTTTGTGGCTGGAACAGACACGACAGGAACGACTCTGCGCTGGGGGCTGATGCTGATGGCCAAATACCCTCAGATACAGGGTGAAGCTCTTCATTGGTTCTGCTGCTGTTCTCTTACACTAAGAAATGATGCTTGTGAGCAGATCAGGTTCAGGAGGAGATCGACCGAGTGATCGGTTCACGTCAGCCGGTGGTGGAGGACAGGAAGAAGTTACCCTTTACAGACGCCGTGATCCATGAAACCCAGAGACTGGCTAATATAGTTCCCATGAATCTCCCTCACACAACCAGCTGTGATGTTCTCTTCAGAGGATTCTTCATCAAGAAGGTCAGTGTCTGAAGATCTAGAGAAGCTCTAGAATAGAACCAAAGTGGCAGGTCTTCATTTTTGCTTTCAGGGAACCACTGTTGTTCCTCTGCTGACGTCGGTTCTGAAGGACGAGCGTCAGTGGGAGAAACCACATGAGTTTTACCCACAACATTTTCTAGATGAGAAGAGCCAGTTTGTGAAGAAAGATGCGTTTATTCCTTTTTCTGCAGGTACATTTGGATAAATCAGCCTCTTTTCTGACTGAGTAAATTAATAAATGCGTGTTTCTCCTCACTGTAGGTCGCAGAGCTTGTTTAGGGGAAAGTCTGGCCAGGATGGAGCTGTTCTTGTTCTTCACCTCCCTCCTGCAGCACTACCGCTTCTCTCCTCCTCCTGGAGTGTCTGGAGATCAGCTGGACCTCAGAGGAATCGTGGGAATCACTCTCAACCCATCTCCACACAAGCTGTGTGCCCTCAAACGCTCCTGATACAATCAACAAAAACGCCTTTGTATTTAAGTAGTTCTTTGGATAATTGTTTAGTTAAATTGCGGGTAATGTAATTTTTTTAAGTAGTAATAAACGGAACCTTGCTGATTTATAATCCTAATTGTGCGTTCAAAAACGGGAAAAGAAATAAAACCGTGCTATTTCAATGCATTCCCTTTACGCTTGACGTTCTGTGAATTAATCCAAAACATATTCCTTTACATTTCCTTTTTCACTAGACACTTGGTCATTGTGTAACAGGGAAGATGCAAGATGCACTACACTTTCAAATTCCTAATTACGTATTACCTTCTTGGGCATTCTTGACCACGCAAGGTCAGGCGGTTTATCAATGACTTTTTCTACATGCTTTTTTCTACACTTCCGTCATGGTGGCGCTCTATAATGGGTGGCGTCCTATTAGAGTGTGTGTTTAAGACAGAAAATTAGAAGGTAGAAAGAGTACAGATCAGTTATAACAGTAAAACACCAACAGCGAAGCAAACAACAACAACAAGTGTGTAAATAAAAACGGTTTTAGAGCTACAGAGGAAGACATCTTTATCTCTTTATTTGGTTTTATTAGCTTATTTTAATTAATTGCCAAGGATGTGTAACCCAGCCAACTGCGAATATACATACTGAGTTATGCGTATTTTGGCATGAAACCCTATTTATGTGGGTTCAGTGCATTTGTAAAGCGCTTTTCACAGTTACAGACTGTCTCAAAGCCGCAGTGTGAACATGTGAAAAATGTCATCACAATCAAATTAATTATAAGAATAAATAATAATAATATTAGTAAGAAGATTTGCATATTTATCTATCATAATGCGCAAATGCTAGTCGATCAGTGAATAAGCTTTTCGTATTTGTCATTGTAAATATTTTTCATGGTTGTTCGGGCCACGTGTAGCATAATGTGAATCATTCCAGAAGTGAATGTTCTGACAGAAAATGAATGATCCTGGTTTAAAGTTCACACCTACTTTTCAGCTTTCTTCACAAGGTTTGTGTCCCGGCAGACACGTCTGAACACATGCGGAATTCAGGAAGAGCAGCTGCAGTTAAAAAAAAAACCTATTTTTAAAAATGTATTTCAAATAAAGTTAATGATAGTGTTATTGATAGAAGGGAACCATCAACATTGAGTTTTGCTTGAATAGTGCTGCTTGATTTCCATGTTCTCCGGCTGATGTCTGTAAATCATTCAAGGATTATACAAATATGTTTTCTCTGCCCCTACAGAGAGTTTCTCCTCAGACGGTCACTCGTCTAGCAACTACAAAGGTGGGACTGGATCGTTCGGCTGATCAGAAACAGAAAATGTCCGTGTTACAGTCACTGCTGCAGTTTCCCAGCACAGGAACTTTACTGGGAGCTTTTCTGCTGCTGCTGGTTTTATTTCTGCTGTCGTCTAGATCCAGATCTCAGAAAGAAGGGAAAGAGCCGCCGGGACCCAAACCTCTGCCCCTGCTGGGAAATCTGCTGACCCTTGACCTCTCCAGACCCTTCGACACGCTCTGTGAGGTGAGAACAACCTCAGGTGATTAGTAAGATTGCAATCTAGAATCATTCTGGTTCCTCCAGTTGTCCAGGACCTATGGGAGCGTCTTCCAAGTGTTTCTGGGCCATAAGAAAGTTATAGTTTTGTCTGGATATAAAACGGTCAAAGAAGCGCTAGTGGATTATGCTGATGAGTTTGGGGACAGAGAAATTTCACCAAATTTCAAAATCCTGAGTTCAAAACATGGTAAGTATCTTTTAAAGCTCAAAAGGATTTCTGTACTTTGATTTAGTATAATCGATGTTGTTTCAGAAAGTATATATGTAAAAGTTTCGTTTTTGTTCCCCCATAAGTTACTGCCATCATAATGTGGACATCCTGGGTTTAGTTTATGGCTCTGACATGGCCTAATAAAGGATGAAGCTTTTAAGCAGTTTAATATGTTTTTGTAAAAAAATAAATATATACAGTATTGTGGTTATCTTTACCCAATTACCCAAAAAAATTGTTTTCCCAGTAGCTCAGTCTGGGTTCAATTTCCAGGGAAAGCAGGAATTTGATGAATTATGTTTAATTTGTTGAATTCATTAAGTTTTAATGAAATGAAGGTTGCTTTGGAAAAAGTGTCTGCTAAATGACTGTAAAATAAAGTGAAGTTTTCCTAGACTACAGTACCTGGATACAGCCACACGCAGTGAGACTAAGTCTTCTTTCAGAAAGAGGGTTTGATCTGTGGAGTCTGTTGGTTTGATCTTTGGAGTTGATGTTGTCAAACGTTAAAGTGTTACAAATCCCTAACCAATCAATCATTGAAATCACACACCAGAGATTCTGCAAAAGAGAGTTTCTGAAACAAACAACACAGTGAAATCAAAACATTTAGTTCTCTTCAAGACTCTATTTTTTAGGTTTAGCTTTGGGTTATATCTAGGGCTGTCAAACGATGAATTTTTTTAAACTAGATAATTGCATTTCCATGACCAAATGAATTTTGATTTATCGCGATTAAATGACTGAAGCTTGTAATATTGGATATTGAGGTGTAATATGTAAATTAATGTAAACTCAACACTAAATAAACACTCGTTTAAATACTGTAAAATAATTTAGTGTAGTTATTGTTCAATTTGCAATTTATTCTTTTAGTCTTTGTTTTTTAACCCTCTGAGCTTTTTTTCCAAGATAAAACACTCAAAAAAAGTCAATTTTGGTCTTACATATACAGTAAGTGTTATCCATCAATTGAAAGTTTGAACTACGTGTTTTCTTAGGTTACACTCTTAATAAAAACAGGACATTGTGTTTTTTGTAAAAATAATAATAATAAAACGAGAAGCGTGTTTTGCCTTCTCTTTGTCAGCTGAAAACGAACTGTAGCTTAATAAATACTTATCACTCTAACATGAAACATATGTCTACATAAAGCTTAGAATGTCTGTTTTTAAAAATGAGTGTAAATAAATACAGTGTTGTCTGTTTTTCTAATCCCTATGAATCTAAACTTCGGCTTTTGAACAGAACAAGTAGGCCAGTGTCACTTAAACACTTTGCGCCTAAGTGACAACACCTGAACTTAATGACTGTGAGCTAATGATCTTAATGAGCGCACCAGCGGCTCTCTTGTTTCTATTCATTGAACGTTGCCAAACCGAAAAAAATGTGATTTATGGCGTTAAAAAATAATTGGCACTTAAAATTAATCACATGGCGTTAACGTGTTAACTTTGACAGCACTAGTTTTATCAAGCTTTACCTCTATTTTCACTTCCAGTGTGTAATGCAGCCAGCGTAATCTGATCCATCAGAACGAGTTAGTTAGCCTTTTTATCATTACTGTTCTTAAGGATTCAAACCAGAGCTCTGTGTAATGACTGAGCAAGGAGGTGAGATCCAATGTGTAGTTCAAGTTTCCAAGACCACAGGGCAAGAGTTGGGAAAAGGCAAGAAGGTGTGTTTCGTCAAGGCTCGCTTGCACTTGTGAGATGTCCCTTGATGGTTTGGCGAGGTTCCTATATCATTGACACTTATCGGAGAGCAGGGAATAAAAGACGTCTTCTCTGTTTCGTACAAATCATGTTACATTTTTTATGAAGCTGTTGTGTCAGCAAATTATTAGCCCACAGTTGTGGCCATAATTATTGTTATTACAATTATGTGGCCATTTATTAGGCCATAGTTTTATTCCTGAACTCGCGTTTTCAAAGCACTTCATCACACAGCAGATGTTAGAGCTACAGGTCAGTAGCAGTGTTGGGTAACTTACTTTAAAAAAGTAACCAATTACTTTACAATGTTGTATTACTGTGTAACAGACCAATTACTGTGTCTGAAAAGACTTAATTACTGAATATGTAACTTGACCAATTACTTCCTCAAATTCTTATAAACCTTCAAAGAATAAATCACTTTAAAACATACCAGTAAAACGTGAAACATTGGAGCCTTTTAGCTTTCTGGATCAACTCTATTACGTTCTATAAAACATTTTCTAATAATTAAAGCTATATGTAGGAAATGTAACCTTCTTTTAGGTACGAAAGAAAATTGCCATGACATAAAACCGAGTCAACCGAGTCGGACGACTCCACTTTGAATTAGACTTTAAATTAGCAAACTGTCGCAAACGGTTTTGAAAAGGAAAACTAAACTATTACCATAAGAAGACTAATTAATAAAATTAAATGATATTCAGCAAGTTTTTTTTACCCACAGTTTTGGGAAAGAAAAAGTGCGTCTTATACGGCGAAAAATACGGTACATATTTTTCCAATTCATTTTTCAGGAATTCTCTTTTCTAATGGAGACAATTAGAGAGAGATGCGCCGCTTTGCTCTCACTAATCTGCGAGATTTTGGGATGGGAAAAAGAAGCAGTGAAGAGAAAATCCTGGAGGAGATTCAATATTTGAAGGACGAGTTTGACCAGTTTGACGGTAAAACCATTTGTGACATAACAATCTTAATAATTAATAATAATGTATTATCGACATGTATGAAACCTTTGGCAAATGTGAATGACAGGCTAATGGACTGATATATAATTCTGCTGATTTGGTATTTTCACAGGGCAACCATTCGACACCACTCAGCCTGTGAATTACGCCGTGTCCAACATCATCTCATCCATCGTGTACGGCAGCAGATTCCAATACACTGATTCAAGATTCAAACAATTGGTCAACAGAGCAAATGAAAATGTTCGACTCGCTGGATCGGCCTCAATGGCGGTAACATTGAAATGAAGAAGAGTTTAAGAATAACAATTTTCAGGCGTTCGTAAGACGATTTTTATTTTAACTTACAGATATACAACATATTCCCTTGGTTGGGCCCTTTTCTTCAAACAAAATATCTCTTGATAAAAAACTTTGGGAAAAATCGTGCAGATATTAGCAGTTTGATCAGTGGGCTGCTGGAGACTCTGAATCCTGATGATCCCAGAGGGTTTGTCGACTCTTTTCTCATCCGCAAACAGAATGACGAGGTAAAATAAAACAACACATTCAGCTGTTTGATATATTTATTAAGTACCGGTAAGTTACATTTTAATTGTCACAGTGATCTTCTGCTGACCTTGCAAGAAAAAAATGTTAAGTCCTTCCATGAAAATCACTGGTCAATCTTGGAAGAATGCTTGTTGTGGACTGGGTTTCAGTGTCAACCTCTGTCATAACTTTAGGAAATATGTTTTATTGGTTGTTAATTTGAATTCCTTCAGCAGGCCCAACTTTCTAGTCCTGGATGTGTCGTTTCAGATCAGCTTATATCAGTCCTGGGTCTCCTGCAAGCAGTTCCAGAGGCACCTTGGATATGACTTCTGTAGCATCAGTAGTGTCTCTTGGAAATGTCTCTTGGAAAACTCCATTGCACTGGGTCTAGCACTGGGTCCTGGACAGAGTCCCAAATCAAGTCTTGCTGCAAGGGAGACACGGGGTGCTTATTACAATTATCTCCAATCTTGGAGCCTGTGAGTTGCAGGCAGGTGTAGCTCTAGGTCTAATTGAATATCCTTGTTGTGATCTTCACCTATGCTTCTAACATCAAAATTGCAGAGTGCAATGGTTCTTCTGTGGCCATCACTGGTGGCTCTAATGGCCCTTCAACTCTTCATGCTGGCAGCAGTGTTCCCCAAGAGAAGACTGCTTCCACAGGTTCGGGGAAAGCACGTTCTGGTCAAATCAAACAACATGGCGACGTTAGCTTATGCAAACCGCCAAGATGGTGTCCGATCTTGCCACCAATCGTCCAGATTTCTCCAACATAACTGCAGATTCACTATCAAATGGCAACTTCATACACAGATGATTTGAGTGAGCACAGACAGACCTCATCAAGCAAACGCTGTGGTTTGTGCCAACAGAGGTGCCAATAGGTTTAAATGTGCAAGCCATGGCCACACCACCATCAGAAACATTATTTTCCCCTATAGCTCTGTTCCCACAGACACAGCTCAGTATCAGGCAGGAGTACCATCTGGTTCTTCTTGTTGCACTATACTGGCCCATTAAGACCTGAACATCGGAGCTGGGAATTTCATCTAGAAAATGCTCTGTAAGAACAGACCAAGAGGAGGTCCAGGCACAACCTATCCCAAGCCAAACCTCTGGAATCTCCCTGAAGTTTACAGCGTAGATTGTTCTGACTCTGACATGAATAGGTACTATATTACAGACGCATTGGTTCTACCACCTGAAGAGTCATTTTGCCCCCATCATACGTACATCACTCCTCTTCTTCATGTCTTGGACTACTCTGACATACTCCTCTGCCACTCCTGACAACCTCATACTGTACCCCAGCTCCTCCCTCGGCACTGTGTCATACGCCTTTTCCACGTTCCACAAACACTCAACGCAGCTCCTTCTGACCATCTCTGTACTTTTCCATCAATCTTTTCAAAGTGAAAATGGCGTCATGGGTGCTCTTCACTGGGCATGAAACCATACTGCTGCTCGAAAATTTCTCCTATTTCTTAAGCCAGACTTCCACCACTCTTTCCCACAGCTTCATTGTCTGTCTCATCAGCCCTATACCTGGGAGGTATTCCTAAAATGGCATGGTTAGATACGTGCCTCTAGATTTATGGTGTGAAAGGACATTGGCTTGTTTGTAGAGTTGAAGCAAACAGGCATAACTCGCTTAAGAATTATATTATTGCATATTAACCCACTGTCTCATTTTTAATAATGCTACTTTTATACGTTATAATTACGATGAAAGACACCAAAAGGTTGTACTGGTAAAGCCTTTAATAAGTGTTTATTGTTGTTTGTGTGCTTTGTCAGCAATCTGGCAAGAAGGATTCCTACTTTCATCAGGACAATTTGATCATGACCGTGATGAATCTCTTTGTGGCTGGAACAGACACGACAGGAACGACTCTGCGCTGGGGGCTGATGCTGATGGCCAAATACCCTCAGATACAGGGTGAAGCTCTTCATTTGTTCTGCTGCTGTTCTCTCACACTAAGAAATGATGCTTGTGAGCAGATCAGGTTCAGGAGGAGATCGACCGAGTGATCGGTTCACGTCAGCCGGTGGTGGAGGACAGGAAGAAGTTACCCTTTACAGACGCCGTGATCCATGAAACCCAGAGACTGGCTAATATAGTTCCCATGAATCTCCCTCACACGACCAGCTGTGATGTTCTCTTCAGAGGATTCTTCATCAAGAAGGTCAGTGTCTGAAGATCTAGAGAAGCTCTAGAATAGAACCAAAGTGGCAGTTCTTAACTTTTGCTTTCAGGGAACCACTGTTGTTCCTCTGCTGACGTCGGTTCTGAAGGACGAGCGTCAGTGGGAGAAACCACATGAGTTTTACCCACAACATTTTCTAGATGAGAAGAGCCAGTTTGTGAAGAAAGATGCGTTTATTCCTTTTTCTGCAGGTACATTTTGTTAAATCAGCCTCTAATGACTGACTGAGTAAATGCGTGTTTCTCCTCACTGTAGGTCGCAGAGCTTGTTTAGGGGAAAGTCTGGCCAGGATGGAGCTGTTCTTGTTCTTCACCTCCCTCCTGCAGCACTACCGCTTCTCTCCTCCTCCTGGAGTGTCTGGAGATCAGCTGGACCTCAGAGGAATCGTGGGAATCACTCTCAACCCATCTCCACACAAGCTGTGTGCCCTCAAACGCTCCTGATCCTGGATGATCTGTTCTTAAAATAAGCCAAAAGTAATCATGGAGAAGCATATACGCACACTTTGTGATCATATTTTTAAATAATCAGTTATCTGTTTTTAATGATTAGAATCGATTTCTCTTTTTATTTTGATTTGCTTCTTTTCTTTTGCTCTTTTTTCTTTGATTCTTTCTGCTTTCTAAACCAAATATTAGACAAGTATTTGTGTGATTTGAAAAAAAAATCAAATAATGTGTAATTTATACCAATATCAATGTAGAACACAAAAGCAAGAAAATATATAAAAAAGTAATACAAAATACATTTTAAAAGTACACATTTTTTTTTTATATATAAAAAAAGATAGACTAACTGCTTTGTTTATAATCTCGTATTTATGCGAAGACACCCAGATTTTTCAGGAACAAAAAAAAAAAAAAAAAAAATATATATATATATATATATATATATATTTGTAGTTTGTTATATTTTTGGATCTATTACGTTATTTTTCTTAGTTATACGTTATTTTGTAGTCTCTAACCCACCACAGACCACTGGCTCGGCAGACACACGCATAGCCGTTTTCTCTTACAACAGGAAACTAACTGTCAGGTAACAAAAAGCCATCAATGACGACATTGTTTTACACTTAAACAAAAAACCGCCCAAATTATGTCCACCCGCCCAAAGCAATTTTTGCCCGCAGAATCAAATCCAAAACCGCCCAATTGGGCGGGAACCCGCCCAATCTGGCAACACTGCTTATATTTGTGTAACTACGGTACGTCTTGAACCAAGTAAAACCCTTCTTTGGATTTCACAGCACCATCAGGCGTTTCTTCTTCTGCACTCTACTCAGAAGCATGGAGAAGTAGAGCATCAAGTCCTTCTGCTGTTGTTTCCAATGACAAGGTCTGATAATGAACTGATAATCAGTATTATTATTGACTAGTAATCAGTACCAGTTATCAGCATGTTAATATCAGGACTGTCACTGCAGATACGCATATGGTTCATGCTTCCATTTTATTGTTTACAATGATTTGTTTACAAATTAAAATTAGAACTTTTAGAGTTAATCCAGTGGTATTAATATTAAGGCCCACAATACAGAATGTTACTTTTGATAACTGTAATAAACGTCTTAGTATTGGATTCGAACAAAGCACCATCTTTACAAAGATATACAAGCAAATGGAAACAAAACTAATTTCCTGTGAGTAGTAATTATATAGCCACCATATGACAAAATTTGATTTATGACCCTTGATTTATGACTTCCAGATGTCCACAAGTGGGAGGGGGGTGGGTATGCTTTTGGGTGTCTGGGACGCCCAATACACGAAGTTGAGGAGGGGTGATGTGGGGTGATGAAGAGGTCACGGTGATTTATTGATGAACTTTGGATCAGTGTGTGTGTGTGTGTGTG
>QKNR01010301.1:0-12335 GCA_028031935.1 Paedocypris micromegethes | reverse complement strand
TCATCCGTGGTCATCTCAGGTCAGGGTTCGGATGTCACTCGGTCGTTTTTGGGCGGCGTGGTGGCGCTGTGCCAGCGGAGCGGGAACGACTGGTACCGAGTCTACCTCATCAGGAGGATCTGCAGTCTTCACGGGGTGGAGTTTGTGCAGGCACTGTTGCCCCGCCCAGAGTTTGCGTGGCTCTTTCCACGCGAGATTCTCCAGTCTGTGCGTATTGCTGACTTGGACATTTTCCCACCGGGTGGCGCTGTCGCCTCACAGGCTTTTACAGATAAACGAATGGACATTTTTTGTTTGTCCCAATTTGCATAGAGACTTTGCGTGGTCTCGAACCTAAGAAAAGCGCTATATGAATAAACTTGAACTGGACTTGAACAAGCTGAAAACATGCATTTATCGCTTCATTGCTTCATTTCATGCATTTATCGCTACATTGTGATTGTGGCGACTTTGCATCTTTTTCTACCACGGTAAATTTTTGGGTGGATGAGGTGATATCGCCATCTACTGGATGCTGTTTATCGGCTTCAATTCACGTCAATTAGAGGTTGCACTTTTTGCACATTTGAGTTTGACTTTGACTTTTTGTTTTTTTTTTTGTCTAGTTTGTTCTGGCATTTTGAAACAATGAGGTGTTAGAATTCCTTTTTATAGTTGGAAAATAGCCAGTGTTTTCACGTTTCTTGATGGTTTAGTGCCTAAATTCATTTACTTAAACATAATACTTTACGTCTTTCACTCAAGTCTGCTTGTAACTTGTACTTTTTACAGTAAGGTATTCGTACTTTCTTTAAACCTGTCCCAGAAAAAATAACAGGATTTTTCAAGAAGTCAAGACAAGAAAAATTGAGTTGAGTGTGGGGAACGGTGTCTCTGGTGTCACGCTCTGTGATTGGTTCATAAACAAATTAATGAACTAGTTTAGACACAGAGTTTATAGTAAATAGAGTAAATAATAGTAAATGGAGTTCCTGGGATTGGCTTCAGCTCCTCGTGACCCGAAATGGGGGGAAAAGTTAAAAAAAAACAATCAGAAACAATTGATTGGAAAAAGTGGATGGTTTGTGAATGTTAACACCTTAGGTGATGTTTCTCAGGAGAATCAAGATGACTCCCAGAATAGACCAGTACCTGGCTTGTGGAGGAGACGACTACAAAAGGGATTCGAGACGCGCTCGGGGAAGCTGTTCTTATGGTGACCTGAGCAAACTACAGGACCGCCATCAAGGTTTGTGTTGGTCTGCACTCTATAGTGACGTGTGTGCAGGAGGTTTCATCCTCTTTTTCTGGTGAGCGCTGCTCCTGTTCACCTGTGAAGCAGACGGCCTTCCTTCTACTGGCTCTCTTTAAAGAAGTCACCACCCTGTACAGAGCCGACAATCCCAGCATGCACCCAACCCACGGTAACGACCCACAACCAATCTGTACCAGCGCATGTTGTGAGCGGAGTAGAGCGAAAGCGAGTAGAAGTAGAAGTAGAAGAAGTAGAAGTAGAAGTAAGAGTAGAAGAGAAGAACTAGAAGTTGTAGAGAGAGTAGAGTAGAATAGAATAGTGTAGAAGTAGAATAGAATAGTGTAGAGTAGAATAGCGTAGATGTAGAGTAGAATAGTGTAGCGTAGAGTAGATAGTGCGGAGTAGATAGAGTAGAGAGAATAGTGTAGAGTAGAATAGAATAGTGTAGAGTAGAATAGTGTTAGAGAGAATAGATTTGTAGAGTAGAATAGAATAGTGTAGAGTAGAATAGATAGTGTAGAGTAGAATAGAAATAGTGTAGAGTAGAATAGAATAGTTAGCGTAGACTAGAATAGGTAGAGTAGAATAGATAGTGTAGAGTAGCATAGAATAGTGTAGAGTAGAATATGTAGTAATAGTGTTAGTGTAGAGTCGACGTAGAATATTTGTAGAGTAGAGTAGAATCGTGTAGAGTAGAGTAGAACGTGTTGAGTAGATAGAATAGTGTAGCGTAGAATAGAATAGTGTAGTAGAGTTAGAGTAGAATAGAGTAGTGTAGAGTAGAATAGAATGTGTAGAGTATAGAATAGCACTAGTGTTAGAGTAGAATAGAATCGAGTGTAGAGTAGAACAATAGAGTAGTGTAGAGTAGATTTAGACTAGTGGTAGAGTGAGTAGAATAGTGTAGACGTAGATATAGAATATGTAGAGTAGAATAGATAGTGTGTAGAGTAGAATAGAGTAGTGTCGAGTAGCTAGTGTAGAGTAGAGTAGATAGTGTAGAATAGAGTAGAATAGAAATAGTGTTAGAGTAGAATAGAATAGTGTAGAGTAGAATAGAATAGTGTTAGTGTAGATGTAGAATAGAGTATGTAGAATAGAATCGGGTAGGGAGTAGTGTAGCGTAGAATAGTGTAGAGTAGAAATAGAATCTTGTAGAGTAGCATAGAATCAGTGTATAGTGTAGAATAGAATAGTGTAGAGTAGAATAGAATAGTGTAGAGTAGAGTAGAATAGTGTAGATAGAGTAGAATAGAATCGTGTAGAGTAGAATTAGAATAGTGTAGAGTAGAATGTGAGAGTCGAGGTTAGAGTAGAATAGAATAGTGTAGAGTAGAAGTAGAATAGTGTAGCGTAGAGTAAATCGTGTAGTGTAGAGTAGAATAGAATCGTGTAGAGTAGAATTAGAATAGTAGAGTAGAGTAGAAATAGTGTAGAGTAGAGTCTAGAATAGACTAGTGTAGAGTAGAATAGAATAGTGTGTTAGTGTAGAGTTAGGAATAGAATAGTAGAGGTAGAATAGCGTATGTAGAAGTAGAATAGTGTAGAGTAGAGTAGTGTAGTGTAGTAGTAGAGTGAATAGTGTAGAAGTAGAATAGAATAGTGTAGAGTAGATAGTGTAGAGTAGCGTAGAATAGAATAGTAGAGTAGAATAGAATAGTGTAGAGTAGAAAGAATAGAGTAGAATAGTGTAGAGTAGAATAGAATAGAGTAGAAGACTAGTGTCGAGAGTAGAATAGTGTAGATGTAGAGTAGAATAGAATAGTGTAGAGTAGAAGAATAGTGTAGAGTAGTAGAAGTTTAGAAATAGAATAGTGTAGAGTTAGAATAGACTAGTGTAGCGTAGTGTAGAGTAGAATCGTGTAGAGTAGAGTAGAATAGAATAGGTTTTCCGTAGAGTAGATAGAATAGGTAGAGTAGAATAGAATATCGTCTGAGAGTAGAATAGAATAGGGTAGTGTATCGTTAGAGTCGTAGAGTAGAATAGAATAGTGTAGTGTAGAGTCGAATAGAAATACGGGTAGAGTAGAATAGAATAGTGTAGAGTAGAATAGAGTTAGAATAGAGTCGTGTAGAGTAGTGTAGAGTCGTGTAGAGTAGAATAGAGTAGTGTAGAGTAGAGTAGAGTAGAGTTAGATAGAGTAGTGTAGCGTAGAGTAGTGTAGTAGTAGAGTAGTCTAGAGTGTAGGTAGAGTAGGTAGTGTGTAGAGTAGTGTAGAGTAGAATAGTGTAGAGTAGATAGAATAGTGTAGAGTAGAATAGTGTAGAGTAGATCGTGTCGAGTAGTGTATGTAGTAGTGTAGTGTAGTAGAATAAGAGTTTAGATTAGAGCTCGAGAGAGTAGAGTAGAGTAGCGTGAGTAGAGTATAGAGTAGAGTCGTAGAGTAGTGTAGAGTAGAGTAGTGTAGGTAGAGTAGAGTTAGAGTAGTGTAGAGTAGAATGTTAGTGTAGAGTATAGTTTAGTAGTGTAGAGTAGAATAGAATAGTGTAGAGTAGAATAGAATAGTGTAGAGTAGAGTAGAAAGAATAGTGTAGAATAGAGTAGAATAGCATAGTGTAGAGTAGAATAGTGTAGATTCGTGTAGGTAGTTGTAGAGTAGTGTAAGAGTAGTGTAGAGTAGTGTAGAGTATTGTAGGTAGTGTACGAGTAGTTTAGTGTAGAGTAGTGTAGAATAGTGTAGAGTAGTTGTAGATTAGTGTTATGAGTAGTGTGAGTAGAGTAGTGTAGAGTAGAATAGAATAGTGTAGAGTAGAATAGAATAGAATAGTAGGAGAGTAGAATAGTGTAGAGTAAATATGTGTAGAGTAGACTAGGTAGAGTTAGAGTAGAATAGAATATGTAGAATAGAATAGTGTAGGAGAGTAGAATAGAATATGTAGAATAGAATAGTGTAGGAGTTAGAGTAGGATAGTGTAGTAGTAGAGTAGTGTAGAGTAAAATCGGTTAGAGTAGAGTAGCATAGTGTAGAGTAGAATCCAAAGTGTAGAGTAGAATGAATAGTGTAGAGTAGAGTAGATAGTGTAGAGTAGAATAGGATAGTGTGTAGAGTCGATTAGAATCGTGTAGAGTAGAATGAGATGTGAGAGTAGAATAGAATATTGTAGAATAGAATAGAATATGTAGATAGCATAGTGTAGAATTAGAATAGTTGTAGCGTAGAATAGATGTGTAGAGTATTGTAGGTAGAGTAGGTAGAGTAGTGTAGAGTAGATAGTGTTTAGAGTAGAGTAGTGTAGAGTAGAGTAGTGTAGAGTAAACATAGGGTAGAATAGAATTAGTGTAGAGTAGAATAGAATAGTGTAGAGTAAACATAGTGTAGAATAGAATAGAAATAGTGTAGAGTGTAGAATAGCAATATGTAGATAGAATAAAGTAGAATAGAATAGTGTAGAGTCCGAATAAGAATATGTTAGAATAGAATAGTGTAGAGTAAAATAGTGTAAGAGTAGAAGTAGTGTAGAGTAAAATAGGTAGAATAGAATAGTGTAGATAGAATAGCATAGTGTAGAGTAGAATAGAAGAATGTAGAGTAGAATAAATGCCTTTATTGTCATTGTATTGCATGATTAAGATGAAATTGGGAATACTACTCCGTTTGTGAGAAAAAAAAAAGGGAATGACCAAATCAAGACTAAATCTAAGTATTAAATATATTGAAAAAATAGAATATAGATGATATAATAACATGCAAAAAGCAAGAATACAGAAATATAATAAGATAACAAAAATAGACAATATAGAAAAGCAAAATGTGCCTCATGCATGGGGAATAAAGTGGCACGGTGCCATTGAGCCAGAGCCGTTTTCTTTCTGCGAAAATGTCGTCGTTCGGTACATGTACCGTATTTTCTGAATATAAGCCGCTACTTGTACTACGATGTTTTAAACCATGCGGCTTATTCAAAGGTGCGGCTATTCTGCAGCTTTTTTTCCGCTCTATAAACCGGAATTACAATCAAAACTAAGACAACATTAAATGCAAAGAGAATACGCTACTTTAGGAGAATAATATTTATACGTTTTAATCAGCAAAGTTGCTGCGTGTTCAAAATACAGGTTAGGTTAGGAAAGGATCTATTTAGTTACATACGTGTATCATTTACAATTCAAAATCATTCTGTTCCTGTAGTAATGTCTACTCCAAAACCACGCCTATCCAAAATTTTTTTTTTTTTTTTTTTTTAGAGCGGATGCGGCTTATTAGTCCAGAAAATACGGTTAATCCATCTGATTCCGTGACTTTACCCGTGTCTGCTGTCATCAGCTGTGCAGCGGCCTGGACGACTTCATCCGGAGCTCGGAGACGCTCCACAGTGACGCGCTGAAGGCCTTCGCTGGAGCTCTGGTGAGGAACGAGCGCGGGGCCTCTAGCGCTGACCACGCCCTGCTGGAGGCGGCGGTCCACATGGCGGCGGTGGTGGTGCTGAGCGCTGACGCTCCTCCTGCAGCCGCTCCAGCAGATGCGCGCTCACTCCGCGCCGCATGAGGGTGAGGGTCCGTCACGCTGACCTCGTCCCCGCCGCCTCCACACTCACGCGCTCCTCCTCCTCCTCCTCCAATCACAGGCCTCCTTCATTCCCACCATGCCCGACGACATGCTGATCGTCGCCAGAATGCACTAGGGCCCGTCCAGTGGTACCGTGAGTGAAAAGCGTCTCGCATGCAAACCTCCCAAAAGAAATTGCAAAAAAAAAAAAAAAAAAAAATGGACCCAGTGATTTCTGCAGTAGTGATTCTTGGCCGGCAAATTATGTTGTGTTACAGTATTACGTGAAATATAAGCACTCAACCACACTTGATTTTTCAAGCACGAAATAAAACTTCGTTAGTTTTTACGTTTCTGGTTATCATGCTAATTTTCTCTCCAAAGTACTGTTTTTTTTTTTTATTTTTTTTTTTTTCCGAGTTTTTTTTTTTACATTTCTGGTTGACGTCCGTAAATTTTTCTTCGAAACAGTTTTTTTTTTTTTTTTTTTTCATTTCTTTTAAATTACTAATTTTCTCTTAAATTAAATTTGTTTTTTTTTTCCTTTCTTTTTTTACATTCCTGGTTCCTTACGTACATTTTCATCGAAAAACAGTTTATTTCCTGCTTGACACTTTGTTGGTTTATGGACTCGTTTTCAGTCGGTCGCCGTGTAAATGTATTCAACTTCAACCTTTTACTCAAGTAAACGTTACCAGTTTGATAACTACCAAACTACGACCATATTGTTATATAAAGGGGAGCGCCCCAATTGTGCCAAGTTTAGTTGAATAAGTGGAATGGAATCATCATTGACTATATAAAAAAAAAAAAAAATCAACAATATCAATAGCTAATAATGTGGGCAGCCTTTTGTGATAGTTGGCTCATTTTTATGATGTACGATGCTAATCTGATGCTTTTTACATACAAATATACTCATCTTAAAATCACGAAAATCACGATCGTGTCTATTTTTCACAGTCAGGCCCTTTCAAGACCGACACTGATATATCTAAAAACCGCTATTGATATTTGGAACGGATCCAAATGCGAGATCGTATTGGGACGGCTGTTTCTGGATTTATTAAAATGCTTCAATTAACAAGTGTATTTCTCTCTTCTCCCCGCAGTCTGTCGGAAACAATCATCACTGCACCGTGGGAGAGGTACAGTCTGATTCCAGCCTGAGCCGAGCCTGTGGGTCTGATGACTGGTCTGGTGTGTGGTGCAGTGTGGACTTCCCATGCAGAAGAGCGTGTGTCCCGAGTGTGGAGCCGAGATCGGCGGGGGAAGACACCGGCCGTGGAGGGTTCACACGCATGCAGCCGCAGTGAGTAACTCGGTGGCGCCTTTCTAAATGTATGTTTTACACATGGATGTTTTAACTGTAGACTGCTGCCCACGCTTGACCATGGACCGGTGAAAGTGCCTGGAATTTGACTTTTAAATTTACGTTTTTATATATATTATTTTTTTATTTGTCGCGATCTAGCTTGCTCTTCTGTCATGGGCAAATCTTCGTAATTTTAAATTTCGCACTTCTTCTCCGAAATTTTTTCCTCATTTTGAATTTGCCTTGGTCTCGATCTAAGAAAAGGGCCTATCAATAAACTTGAACTAGAACATTTTCTTTCTTAAAGACGTTTTTTCCCCTCAATAGCATAGCGACTTGAGTTGGTCTAGGAACTACGAAATGCGGCGGCATATCAATAAACTTGAACTTGAACATTTTCTTTCTTAAAGACATTTTTTCCCTAATTCGCATAGCGACTTGCATGGTCTCGAAATATGGAAAGCGCCAAATAAATAAACTTGAACATATTTCTTGCATAGCGACTTAGCATTGGTTTAGTAACTAAGAAAAGCGCTATTTGATAAACTCGAACTTGAACCGATCTTATTTATGGACCGTCAGCATGTAAGCGTGGTGGTTTTGGGGGGTTGTTCGCGAAAGAGGAGAATAAGCCAGGAGATGAATTAAAATGCTAAATAAAATGCCGTAAACACTAAAGTAAAAAGTGAATGAACTCGGCACACAGGGGCGACCGCACCCGGCGAAGGGCACGTCCTTGGCGAGGGCGGCGCGTGACCAGCCGACATGCAGGACACTAAGGACATGTCTCCGGTGGTCTTCACCACTGCTCCGCCTGCTCACACACCTCTCTCTGCTGCTGGGAAGCCTGAAAGACCCTCAGGTGGGACGTCCCGCTCAGCTGAGGGCTGACCACCATCCGATTACAAAGATGTCCTCGATTTCTTGCTTTGCTTTCCGCGAGACTCTCCGCGAGGTTGTAGACTTTTGCCAATGGAATCAAGTCGTCCTTTTGGCATTTATCCAACTTTCCGTGATGGATCAATCCCAAACAGGGGTGTGATGTACTTGAGTAAGGTAGAAATAAACCTCCTGAATGAAGTTTTTTCACATTTATTTGTTTTATTTTAGCCTAAATTCAGTTTGAGTAAAATACTTAAGGTCTTTACAAATCGATACTTTGCTACTTTGACTCAAGTTTTTTTTATAGTGGTGACTTTTACTTGTGTCGGAGTAACTTATACAGTACGTATCTGTACTTTTACTCATGTATGGTCGTCTGGTACTTTCCACACCCCGGATACATAAACGTCCAGTTGGAATTCACCATTGCCAAGTCACTACACCTCAAATGAAAACCCCTTAAAAACGTAGTCCACAGCCAAAGGGATTTTATTAGGACGAGCCTTCTAATTTCTTTCAGGACCTCTAGGGCGATCGCACTGACTACAAACGCCAAAGTGATTTTGAGAGAATGTTTTTATTTTCCCTCCTTCACCACAAAAGTAAAGAATGCTGTGTTTCACCACGACAAAAATAATAAACAAAACGAAGCTCTGGAAAAACCCTCTAATATTCCCTAATAACCCAAAACAACAGTGGAAAAGCAAAAATACGAAGGTTCGTCCCGAAACTTCTCAAAAAAAACAGATAAAAACGATAAACAAAGCGTGGGCAAAACGTTCAACTGAATGCACTCGGGCTCACAACGATTTCGAATTTCAAATATTCACAGTCTTTACAATGAACAATTAAACCAATCGCTTCGTTCTCAACTTTTGAGTCGTTTTGTCGGACTGGTTCTTTTTTTATACGTCTCGTCAAACCACCAATCAAGGTTACGGAACCTTTTACACACTTTTTATCTGGACGTTTTTTCTTCATAGGATCAATGACAACAAATAAAACTACAGTGGCGCCCCGACTTACGAATTTCCTAGTTAGCGAAATCTCGAGTAACGAATTCACCACGAAAATGTCGTCCCGAGTTTTGAAATATTTTTGCGATAGTTTTACGAATGGAGGCGTCTTTTTCTTACCGCTAGTGCAGGGAGACAAAAAGTCCAGACGTGTGTAAAACAGCTGTTTCATATTTTTTGCACGTCAAATAAACAAAAAGCTACAAAAACATGGTAGTTCAGACATCTTGCTTCTGGATATAAGAAAATCGACCGCCGATTTTTTATTTTTTTTTTTTTTATTTTAATTTTTCTCCCCCGCCATCTTGAAATGACGTTGTGCGTAATTCTTCTTTTATTTTTTTTTTTTTTTCTTTTTTTTCGCAAAATTACGAAAATCTCGTCCAGTCGGTAACCGTCATGTAGATTGTCCGCTTGTAGCACGGATTAGATGGATTACGTGTAAATGCGGCTCCACATAGCAAAAATTTTCGCAAAAAACGAAGCAGATTAATTTTAGTATGTCGGGATTACCCGCTGTTTTTCAATTTAAAGAGTAGAGCTGCAGATATTGGCCTAAACAATGTATGGGCAAGTAGCAGTCAAAAAGCAGGCGAAGAAACTATTACTCAAGTAAAGCGTAACGATTCAATTAAAAAATACTTTATCCTCCCCGTGGGGGGGGGTTATTTTCCGGTAACAGTTGCTCACACAAAGAGAAATATAATCAATAAAAGACACAAAAATGCAAATGTCCATCTCAAGAAATTTTCAGTATAATACAAATTAGTAAAAAGTGACTAGCAATAAATAATAGGGAGAGATATTGCACATCACAGTAAAAATCGACGCGTTGAGCATATAATGCTATAGAAAAGAAATAATATTAAAATAAAAAAAAAACAAAGTCAAAAATCAACTCAATCAAACTCTTGTTTTGCGTTTGTACTGGTGGTTAGAGCGTGGTTGAGATGATCGCTCGGCGGTGGAGGATCCTCGGGCCTTCCTGAGCGCTCACCTGATTGAAGGACGTGGAGCAGCTGAGCAGGACGCTGGGCAAAGGGATGGACCAGACCATCTGCGCCGTCCACCTCACCCCTAACGGCCTGATGGGACACGCCCGGGCCCGCCTCATCACGACCAACCCTGTCCACCAAAGAGGCCAGGAGGAACCAATGGGAGGAGCGTCAAGAGCGCGGAGGTCATCACTCCTCAAGCTGAAGGTAAACGCCCCACACACGCGGAGAAAAGGTGTCGGGCACTTTTGTGAGTGTGTTTTTTTTATTTGTTTATCTATATTTTTTCTAAATGTGTATTGTTATGTGTATTCGTGCTGTCAAAGTTAACGCGTTAACACGTGCTTCGTTTTCACCGCTGGGGTCTTGAGGGTGTTTGGGGCTTCTGAGGTGGTTTGACATGCTCTGATATTTTAATTATTTCATCTATTCAGTCATTTCCTATCTATTTCTTATACCAATACTTTTTGGCCAGTAGAATGTTGTATTCAAAATGGACTTTTTTTGGTGTTTTTATTTATCTCGGGCTGTGCGATTTTGCACAAATCATAATTGCGATTATTTAGAACAATATTGCGATTGCGATTTTTTTTTTTAGGGCAATTATTTAGTTAATTAAAAAAACTTACTTTTAAAATGATATATTGCATGTTTTAACCTTTTTATTGCAGTGGTGGTGGCTTAAAACTCAAATCTTGTAGCAGCTACAAGCGTGTTGAATAACAAATAAAACATAAATAAATATGGCATACCAGTTTTACAAAACTATTTTTCAACATCATAAATTAGCAAATACACCAGTACAGTACATTAAGGTTATTAACATATACATATAATTATTCTTCTGAGGCACTTAAGCCTTACCCAAAAATAAAAATTACTTAAAATAAACGCAGACATATACAAATGCATTTCCAAAAAATTAAACACAAATAAAATAAAGTAAAAATCGGGATGGCAACCATTTAAACTTGAACTATTCTACAACTTTTAACTTATTTACCCCACGTTAAAGATGAACCCATCCCCTATAATTAACACGCTGCTTGGAAACTGCGAAAGAAATAAACACACGCGTCTAGTTAAAACACGCGAACACGCAAAGTTTGTACAGCGGACACGCAGGCCACCGCGCGCACGCAACTCAAACGCAGCGGAAACAAGTTTTCATAGTGGAGATTGCAAGCGTGAAATTAACAACGAAACAAAACTGCTTAGAATTCGGGTCGCTTTTTTTTTTTTTATTAATTTACGTTTATATTTTTTTAAATCTGTATTTTTAATGTCTCTTCTTAACTTCTTCTTCTCTCTGCCCTCGCGCTCAGCTGAACACTTGGGACGCATTACCGCCAACTCGGTCTGGCGTGCATACTGCATGAAGCCAGGAAAAGTCAAGATAAACTCATAACCGCACGTCTCTGCGATTACATAATCCGTCTTGTGAAATCGCGATTAAATTGCAAATGCGATTAATCGCCTAGCCCTAGTTTTATCTTGGAAAAAAGTGTGACTCGACCTCGGAGGGTTAAAAACGCAAAGGCAATGCATTGCAAATTGAACCAAAATCATTTTACAGTATTTATACGAGTGTTTATTTAGTGTGTGATTTACATTAATTTACCAATTACCCTCAATATCCAATATTTACAAGCTTCTCATTTAATTGCGATTATTTTGGTCAGGGAAGTGCGATTAACTGTTTTTAAAAATGCATCGTTTAACAGCCCTAAAATATATATATATATATATATATATATACTATATAATACACACACCACACACATATTAGTGCTCTCAAAGTTAATGCGTTAACGCATACGGTTTATGAAAATTTTTATTGCGTTAATTATTTTAACACGTTGATGCAGTTGGTTCAGTTGGATCCGGTTCTAAACATCTTTTATCATTAATATTTTAAGTAGACTTTCAAGTGGACTTTTCTTCTTTTTTTATTATTAGGCACAGTCCAATTATTTATTTTTTTTTTTTTTTACAATTTATACTCCTATTTCTAGGAGTACAAGGGATGAAATTTGGGGATTCTGTTGGATCCGATTCTAAACATCACAATCTTGTTGTTTAGAGGCTGGACGCTGAGATCCAGAGGGTGAACGCTGTGATCCGGGCGGACGAGCGCGTGTATAAAACAAAAAAAATGTGTGTTATAATGTCCCTCAGTAAAAGTAAGGAGACACAGCCACGTTTATTTTGTAAAATTATTTTTTAAGGTACATTTTACCACATTTGTCAAGTCAAAATTCAGGGTGTGTGTTGTAAACAAAGCCACAAAGACCTAGAACAAAAAGCTTTTAAAAGAATAATTTTGTGGATAAGGAAACCTAACAAGATAACCAAAGATTGGGTGATAAATAATGATTTAGTGTGTTTTTGTTTTGTTTTTTACAA
>QKNR01009241.1:0-10507 GCA_028031935.1 Paedocypris micromegethes | reverse complement strand
TTTGCTGCTTGGAAGGCCTGGTCACAGTTGGAACTCCACCGGAACACTCTTTCTTCACTCAGAAGGTCTGTAAGAGGGGCAACAACAGATGAAAAGTTTTTGCAAAACCCCCTGTAATACCCAGCCATTCCAAGGAATCTCCGGATCTCACGCTTGTTGCGGGGTTCTGGAAATTGAAGGATGGCCTCCACTTTGGCATCCACCAGTTTGATCCACCCGTGGCCCACTCTTTTCCCCAAGTATGTTACCGTAGCTTTTCCGATTTCACACTTGGCAAGATTTACAGTCAATGAAGCACAGCTTAACTTCTCAAACACTGTTCTTAACGTCTTCAAATGGTCTGCCCATGACTCAGAATATATGACAATGTCATCAAGGTAGACATCACAGTTGGGAACCCTTCCCAGCACAATGTGCATCAGTCTCTGAAAAGTTGCCGGCGCATTTCGCATTCCAAAAGCAAGTACAGAATATTCCAAAAAGTAATCAGGGGTAGCGAACGCGGAGATCTCAGAAGCACGAGCTGTGAGAGGAACTTGCCAATATCCTTTAAGCAGGTCGAGCTTTGACACGAACTTGGCTGCTCCCACTCTGTCGACACAGTCCTCCATGCGTGGGAGTGGAAAAGAGTCAGGTTTAGTGATGGCATTTACCTTTCGAAAGTCCGTGCAGAACCGAAATGTTCCATCTGCTTTGGGAACCAACAGGCAGGGTGAGCTCCAAGGACTCTGGCTGTGTCGTGCTAGGCCATGCTGTAACATATATTCCACTTCAGTTTTCATGATCTGCCTCTTCACTGGGTTAACGCGGTAGGCATGTTGCTTAACTGGCTTCGCTGCCCCAACATCGATGTCATGCTCGAGGACAGTCGTTCTTCCTGGAATGTCAGAGAACAGGGGAGGAAAACTGTTGCATGAGTTCAGTGACTTGGTTTACCTCTACCGACCCAAGGTGTGAAAGAAAAGATGGGAGGGCGGTCAACACAGAGGAATTCTGCAAGCGAACACTGTCTTCGTTAGTGGATGGCATCACTGCTGCCACCAGTAATGCTGAAGTTGCAGGAGTTGTGGTGGGTTCAGCTTTGAAGTCTCTCACAAACTTCTTCAGCATGTTGACATGGCAAAGTCTGGTTTTACACCGCCTGTCACAGGTATTGATAACATAGTCAGTCTCATTTAGTTTTTCTTTAACAGTGTAGGGACCGCAAAACTTGGCAGATAGGGCCGAACCAGGCTCAGGCAGGAGAACAAGGACTTCATCATTGGGCAGGAAGCTGCGAGATAAACACTTTTCACATCATAGCGTTTTTTCATTTTGTTTTGTACAGCCATCAAATGCTCTTGAGCCAGCTTGCGGGCTTTGTGGAGGCGGTCTCTGCAAGAGCTTACATAGTCAAGAACAGACATAGGCAAAGAGTCTTTAGTCAAAAGTTTTTCACTCAACACTTTGAGGGGTCCCCTTATACTGTGACCAAACACGAGATCCGCAGGGCTGAATCCGAGTGATTCCTGCTCGGCTTCTCTGACAGCAAATAACAGAAATGGTAGTGACTCTGCCCAGTCTCTACCACTTGCCAAACAGTAAGTTCTTAACATTGTTTTCAAAGTTTGATGAAACCTCTCTACTGCCCCCTGTGACTGTGGATGGTACGCACTAGAAAGTACATGTTTAATACCAAGCTGCTTGAGAGTTTGCCCAAACAATTTAGACGTAAAATTTGTACCTCTGTCAGTCTGTATAATTTTCGGCAATCCAAAGATAGTACAGAATTTGATTAGCTCTCGAACAATAGCATGCGTCTTAATAGAGCGCAAGGGGACTGCTTCGGGAAAACGAGTGGCTGTGCACATTATCGTCAAGATATATTCATGCCCGGACTTTGATTTAGACAAGGGGCCGACGCAGTCTAATAACAGACGTTCGAATGGTTCTTGCATAACTGGTATTGGTTTCAAAGGAGCAAGTGGCAGTTTCTGGTTGGGCTTACCAGCTATTTGGCACGCAGCACACGAGCGGCAAAACTTGCAAACCGCAGCTTTCACCCCTGGCCAATAGAAATAGCGGGAAACACGTTTGAACGTTTTGTTAATACCCAAATGTCCGGACAACACATGATCATGAGCAATCCTCAACACGGACTCTCTATATATATGAGGTAGAACAATTTGGTGAAATTCGTTCAGAGAGGAGTGAGCAGAGGGCCGCCAACGTCGCATTAGAACGCCTTCCTCATAGAAGTACCGCACTTTAACATGCCTCTTATTCTTGATATTTGCAATCGACTCAACACAATAAGCTAGAGAAGGATCGGCTTTCTGGTGGGAAATTAGTTGTTCTCTCCCCATTTGAAACACAGGCTGTAATTCAGGAGCAATTACCTCACACTGCTCTACAGCACGCTCTTCTAGCTTTTGGTCAATTTTGTCAGAATCAGCCAAGAAAGTTTCAGACAGATCAACAATATCACCAAGCTTCCTAATCTGAGCACGTGTCACAGCACAGGCTGGAAAGACTACAGGACAGCTTTCAGTGGCCAATGAACAGTCATGAAGAAATGGTTGCAGGCTCACCAGTGGCCTAGGAAAAACCTCTCCTCCCGCAACATCATTCCCCAAAATAATGTCAACCCCCTCAATAGGTAGCTGAGTACAAACTGCAAGAGACACAGGACCTGTTATAAGATCAGAGGTAAGATGCACCTTGTGCACGGGCAAATTAAGACAACCGCTGCCGATTCCACGCACCAACACATTAACTCCAGCATACTCAGCAGCAAGAGGTAACCTTTTCTCACAAATTACGACGACTGAATGGAGCCAGTGTCTCTTAATATCTTAACTGGCTCTCCAACTTTGCCAGGTGAAAGAGAGACAAAACCATCCTGCAAAAACGGCTGATATGCGCTCGTAACTGGGTCTGGACTACAATTCAGATCATTAGACAGATTAACCAAAGCGGTAGTCTTGGATTGTGAACCAGCCAATCGTGCTTCCACGCACGACAATCAGTTACTTTCTTCTCGTTTAGATGAACAACCACACTTTCAGGACACCATTTTTAAATTCTCAAGAAGAAAGAATAATTCCTGAAGTGATCAAACGTCGCAACCTTATTAGAACAACACCATTTTTCGAAAAGTACACGCTTTTCACGAGCGAACTCGACAAAAGTCTGTTTGGCAGTTTTCACATGGTCACGAAACCTTTGTCTATAGGCCTCAGGAACCAGCTCATATGCTCTCAGAACAGCAGATTTTACGGTATCATACTCAAGCGATTGTTCCAGCGGCAACGCAGAGGAAACTTCCTGGGCTTTCCCAGAGAGACTACACTGCAGCAAGAGAGCCCAGACATCCTTTGGCCAGTGCAACTTAATGGCAATGCGCTCAAACGTCACAAAATACGCATCCACTTCGCTTTCTCTGAATGGTGGTACCAATTTCAGATACTTGGTGACATCAAAACTCACATTAGCATCAGCTTCATGCGAGTCTTGAGACACAAGCGGAGTGAGCAATTGAGAATTTGAAGATAAACCGCGTGAGCGTGGCAATGGAACAGGCTTCTTCGCCGCTTCCTCAAGTTTCACGTTTCGCAGACGAATATCACGATCGGTTTCAGCCTCAATTACGCGAACTTAATGAGCAAGTTTTCACGTTCCTGGCGTTTAATTTCTAGCTCAAGCTCTTTCATTTTAAATGCCAACAATGGGTCAGTTACAACCTCAGATGGCGGGAGAAGCGCATCAGCAGAAACGGCTTCATCAAACACCACAGGTGGAATATTTACCGCCTCCCCAACAGAATATTCCGGCAGAATCCCCATTTCAATCAAGTTGTCCCGAAGCACTTGTTTGATAGCTTGTTTACTCGACTCTTTAGGTACAATTACATTAAAGAAGTCTGCAATCAATATTAAATCTGCCTTTCTGCAGCGTTCAAAAACATTTTCAGAAGGAGATAGAGTAAACGAAGTTAAATCAAACTCCATCCTTACCACAGTGTCTTCCCTCCCACAGAAAACTGCCAAACAGCTGTGTTAATTAGACGGACGAGCCCCCAATTGTTACGCCCTCACCTCGCGTCCTTAGAGGGTTCGGTTGTGAGGTGTAACAAAGATAAAACAAAAACAATTAGGTTAAAGTAAAGAAGAAGAAAAACTAGAACGCAACGCATGAAAGAAATGAACGAGAGAGGAAACATTCCCAACCTCAGCCCCAGAGTGAACACGCAACTCTTAAATAACAAAGAATATTTATTAACAGATCAGGGAATTTAATCAGTAAGGCCAACCGGGTGTGCAATGCCCAAAATAACAAACAAAACCCGCAGCTACCTGGTATATAGTGAACCAAATAACCTACAAACCCAACACAATGATGAAAATAAACAACAGAAATCTTCCCTAACTCCCTCTATTACAAAAACCAGCAGAAAAAGGGGGCACAAAGAAAATGAGGCACACACACCATAAGGAGATGACTGGGGAACAAGATCCCTCGAAATAAACTCACACCAGCTTAGTCTAAACCGTGTGAACTCACAGTTCTGGTAACCCGCGCAAAAATTACCAACAATGCTCACCACAACCTGTTTCAGTCGGGAGCTAAGGGGAAATGCTTCCCGGGCGGCACTTCAGAGCTGTTCTTATGCTCCCCTCCTTGGAGGTCCAGGTGACCGCAATCACCTCGTTAGGAGCTTGGGAGTGAGGAGAAAACAACTCCGGCTTGCACACACCCACACGCACACGCAACGATAAACAAGAAAAACACTTTTACGTTCTGGGCTGTAACACTTGCTCTTTAGGGTTAGGAGAGGAGTTACTGCCTCAAGTGGAGGAGTTCAAGTATCTTGGGGTCTTGTTCACGACAGAGGGTGAAAAGGATCGTGAGATTGACAGACGGATCGGTGCATCGGCAGCTGTATTGAGGTCGATGTACCGGTCCGTCGTGGTGAAAAAGCTGAGCCAAAAGGCAAAGCTCTCTATTTACCGGTCAATCTACGTTCCAACCCTCACCTATGGTCGTGAGCTGTGGGTCGTGACCGAAAGGACAAGGTGACGGATACAAGCGGCTGAAATGAGAATCCTTGGTGGGGTGGCAGGGCGTGGCACTCTAAGAGATAGGGTGAGGAGCTCAGTCACCCGGGAGGAACTCAGAGCAGAGCCGCTTCTCCTCCACATTCAGAGGAGTCAGCTGAGGTGGTTAGGGAATCTATTTCGGATGCCCTCAGAGCGTCTCCCAGGGGAGCATGTCCCACCGGTAGGAGACCTAGAGGAAGACCCAGGACACGTTGGCGAGACTATGTCTCAAAGCTGGTGTGAGAACGCCTCAGTGTCTCCCTGGAGGAGCTAGAGGAGGTGGTGGACGTCTCTCTTAAGACTGCTGCCCCCGCCACCCGGATAAGCGGAAGAGAATGGATGGATTCTTCTGTATTTACTTTCTCTTTGTTGAGGTTTCATTTATGACAATATATTTATTTGGATGGAAAGAAAAGCTCATTTAAATAAGTTAAAGAAAAATAAATGTTTTTCCAAATAAGATCTTTGTATATATATTTTATGTTCATCATCTGGTGTGTTTCTGGTGTGAAGGATTAACTAACATGTCGTGTGTTTGTTCTGTTTCATTCCAGCAGCAGCAGAGAGAAGAAACGACACTGTGAGTGTTTCACACGACACACTGAAACTAATCTACACACACACACACACACACAATGTCGGAGCTAAACATGTGTGTGTGTGTGTGTGGGTGTGTGTGTGTGTGTGTGTGTGTAATAGCTGAGTCCTGGAGGAGAGAGAGAGACTGAGCGAGTGATGAAGGAACCTGAAGAAGATCAGACCAGCTCGTCCACCTTCATGATCCAGTCTGGTGAAACACACACACACACACACACACACACACACACACACACACACACACTGGTTTGCTCAACTCTTGCTCTGGTTGTAGGTCAGATCAAGCCTGAAGAAAAACCCTGAATCTTCCAGAAGCCTGAAGAACCTTGACGTGTTTCATCTCCACTGACACACACACACAGAAAAAACTGATCACAACACACACCACACCACACACAGAGAACAAAAACTGATTTTATTTCTTTAGGGCTGCGGCTAACAATTATTTTTATCGATTAATCAATCAATTATTTTATTTATTTCGATGAATCGACTAATCTATCGACTAATTTTTTCGATTATTCTAGCGATATTTTTTTGCCCAAATGATTCTTTGTTCATAAAGTTAAATACACATGCTAATTAACAGTTAAACTTAAGTGAGACGTTAAAACTGTGAAAAGCGCCTTACAAATACTCCAACTTGAACTTAATTGGTTTTTAATTAACACTCTTTTATTTTAATCACAAAGATCATATGAAACATAGCTGGCATAAACACACAAACTGATTAAAGATAACCCCGCCCCCTGTAAGATAACTCCGCCCCCTGTAAAGTACATTTAAATTCAGCCGACAACAAAGTGACGTAAAAACTAAAGCTTGTCTTGTACAAAACCACATAGTACGTGTCAATATTCCTCACAAACAATACATTTAGACCAAATTAAAGACATACAAATTACACACAATAATAATTAGAAAGCTTTATATGTTCTTAACACAAATTCAGTGCAAAATGAATCCAGTGAGATTGACTGTAATATTAATGTGCAAATAAAATGTCTATCCTAAAAAAATGTAATCACACACAATTGCAATGAAAAAAAGTGATGTCTACCTGCTCAGAGGTGACGCTTGTTCTTTATTTCATTTATTTACTTTAAAATCAAGTTTTATAATAATCTAAGGAAACACAGATCATCTATATGATTATTTATTGAACATCAACAGCAGAAATTAAAGCACAGTGTCTAAATATGTTTTACATTTACATGGAAAATGAGCAGTCTCTTCTAAATAAAAACACATTATTATTATTATTATTATATTATTATTATTATTATTATTAACACAGATATTATTAATTTATCTGCATTTCTTGCATGTTCAACTTATCAATGTAAACAACAGATTAACAGTTGTGAAAATCAAACCTGTTAAACACTGTTGAGACACACACCACACACACACACACACACACACCACACACAAACAGAGAGAGAGACACACACACACACACACAAAGAGAGAGAGAGAGAGAGAGAGAGAGACACACACACACACACACACACACAAAATGAAAAAAAGACAAAATCAAAGTTAAAAAAACACGTTTTCTTTCATTGATCTTATTAGTAATAGTTGTATTGTGTGTTGTAGATTTCAAAGGCATTTCAGTCAGATCTTGAACATGTGCCACACAGCAGATCTGTAGCTGATTGGTCAGTCGAGCTGTCACTCACTCAGTCACATGACCTGGTTTAGCAGCAGCTGTTTGATTGGTCAGGGAAAAGAACAACAAGTGAAACCTGGACATTGTAACAATCTCACAAAGACGTTTCAGAAGATCCTGTGAAAGGCTGAAAGTGTGATCAGCTTTAAGACGCTGCTGATAAGAAGCTGATAAGAACTGTCATTAGTTACTGGTGAGGAAGATGAGTTCTGTGCTTCTGCTGGAAATGATTGTCAAGCTGAAATGCCTTGAAAGTTTGAGTGTTTCTGATTCATTATTGTTGTTGTTGTTTATCCTTCAACTGTTAAAACACACAAAAACAAATGAGGAGAGAAAAGCTTACTAAAAATATGTGTATTTGTTTTCTTTCATTCTACTTATTTCAAAATGTTGTATTGTAGATTTCCAAAGGCATTTCAGTCAGATGTTTAACATGTCGTGAGGAAGATGAGTTCTGTGCTTCTGCTGGAAATGATTTGTAAGATAAATGCCTTGAAACTCAAGAAATCAACTGATTTGTTCAAATGTTGATTGATTATCTGATTTATTGTGAATGTGTTTGATCTGCTTATTACTGTCACTGTTGTGTTTTGTGTAGCATCTTGTGTGATGTATTTAGATGCTGATGTTGTAAAGAGGAAACAAACAGAAATAAAGGAGTGTTTGAGTGAGAGACGAGCGTTTCTTTCTTCTGGAGAGACGAGGAAACACTGTGAGGAACCAAAAGACTGAACTCAGTCCAGCAGAAGATTCTCTGTGTTTCTCTACAACAACTACATCATGAAGCTTCTCAATCACTATTTCCCTGATTATTTGCTCGTTGGTTTGAATAATGAAAAATATCAACAAAAAATAATCAACTGACTGTAAGAATCGTTTCAGCTTAATATACGTGTGTGTGTGTGTGTGTGTGTGTGTGTCGCACGTGTGCTGAGATATAATCAGGGGAGTGAGGTACTTGAGTAAATGTACTTTGTTACTTTACTTGTGTTTTTGGCTACTTCGTACTTGCACTGAGTATCAAAAATAGAAGCAACTTTTACTCTCTACTCCACTGCTTTTCTGATTGAGTAGCAGTACTTTTCACTCCACTACTTTTGAACGGAGACATATCGCTACATTGTGATGTGCGCGACAAGCCGGAATCGATTTACACCGCGGTGAATTTCTTGTGCGGACGAGGTGAATATCGCCATCTTCAGGCTGCTGAAGGTAACGGAGGGTGTTTGTGAATTATGGCGCTTTTCCACTGCATGGAACGTAATGGTTCGGTACGGCTCACTTCGGAACGGCATAGTTCTGTTTGCTTTTCCACTGCGGTTCTGTACCTCTCAAAGTGGGCGGGATTATGGGCGGGATTGTCGTTGAGGTAGCGTCAACACACATGTAATGTTTCATGTCCAGTGTTTTGTCAATAAAAATTTTAATTCACACTCGTCTCATTCATGTTTTTAGAAAATACACTTTATTTTTTGAGTATTTATAACGAAAGAGTTGAGCGACTTCCTGGAAAACTTTTTCGTACCGTGTTGTCCCATCAAGCTCTCGCTGAATCCGCTCCTCTGCAATCAACGAGAGGAACGTCTGGACCTCATTGGCTGACCAAGCTGCTGCCATAATAATAACTGTTGTTATTGTTTTTAACTAAAAACTCCTGCGAATCAACAATAGTGCTGTGGTGGCTATTGCTACTGATTTAAACAAAGCGCGTTTGGTGTTGTGTGTCGCGACTCCGATGACGCTGGTAGTGACGATTCCTGACCAATCACTCTTTCTCCACTAGAGGGCGTCACTGACACACACACACACACACACTTCCTGTTTCTCTTTCTCCACTAGAGGGCGTCACTGACACACACTCTCTCTCACACACACACTCACACACACACACACACACTTCCTGCTCTCAGTGTTTATCAGTGTCAGACTCGTCTTGTATGTAAAACACAGACTTTTTAGTGTCTGGTGACATTTGTTTGTTCTCAGCGTTTTGCAGTTTGTTATATTTTTATCTCATATTTGTCATATTTGATCTCACCTCACTATCGCTCCTGTAGAATGATTAATTCCAGTACTAAAGATAACTTTATAAAGCCTCTGTCTGATCTCAGTGAAGTGAATGATACTTCAGAAAGAACAGAAGAGCTTGATGAGATGAATGAAGCCAGAAGCTTCACGTCACGGAAAAATACACCGATTACACAAAAACTACATGATGTGGAACACCAATGAGTTAAAGACAGTAAAGTCCAGGAGATGAAAGTGTTGTAGTGAAGGTGTCTTGAGAATCAAGAAGCGTTTGTTTGTAACTGTAGGTGAGTTAACTCGCTGCGTTCACCAGATCAGACTGTAGAAACACTGTGGTGTAGAGGAACATTAACACACACACACACACACACACACACGCATCATCCACATCACTACAGTAGATGACTCTGCTGAACCACTCCTGTAGAATGAGTGAGTGGCACCAGCTCAGTGTCCCTCAGTATCTGTAGCGGACGCTCTTAGTGTCTGTCACCGTCCCACTGAACCAGGAGAAGCTTCAGCAGACCAGTCACAAACTCTGGCTTTATGAAGGCTCGTTCTTACGCTCAGCACCACTGCTTCTCTGTTCCCATCATCTGCTCAAAATCACCTGACCAGGATGAAGACAGTAAAGACAAAGCGTTTGTCAGGAACAGTCTTCACCTTTCGTTTCCTCCTCGTCATCTCAGAGTCATCAACACAACTGAGAGTCTGACTGGAGGATTTTACAAGCCAAGACTGTTTCTTCACAGGAGATGAGGAGAAGAGATTGAGACGAGTTAAAACCACATTCATCCTCCACCACTGCAGCGCTGCTCAGAACATCAGCTATTCGCTCATTTAAATGTTTCAGGAACACACAACTTGAAATCAAGATATAAAGTAAGATGAACTCTTGAAGTTTCTCAGAAGTAGTAACTTTACTAGCAGCTCAGCATTCTTCAGTGAGGGTCTTTCTATCACGTATATACTCTACATGTGTGTGTTTGCTGGTTTTAACTAGAGCTCTAAACTTCTGTCGATGAGCTTCAGGCACAAGCTGATATCTTCTCAACACATCTTCATCTTCAGCACATCATCATCATCATCTAGAGACTGTTCTACTGGTGAAGCAGCGATCACTTCTTCA
>QKNR01009216.1:7733-17799 GCA_028031935.1 Paedocypris micromegethes | reverse complement strand
GCTCTACAGGTGAATCTCAATGAAAATGTGTTGACTAGTCGCGTCTAACCAGGTGAAAAGTGTTGATGGTTTTGCCAAATGAGAGACTGATTTGACCAGTGTGTTCAAGCCATTGAGAATTTGGTTCAAACGATAGAATTTAGTGTCTTAGCGATTGAGACAAACTGTAACCCTTCCACCATCTCAGTGACTTCACCAGCTGATGACGAAGCAATGACATCACACTTTAATACCACTGGTCAAGCCGTACTGGACACTGTGTCTCCGCTGAAGACCAAGCTGGTGAACACCAGACGTGAGTGCAGAAGTGGAAGAAAGACAAAATCACAGGGTTCTCTCAGATTTTAAGGGACAGTTGGTGTTTCTACTGTGAACAGCTTGCCAGATTGAACTATTTCTCCAGTGTTGTTGCCTCTAACTGTCACAACCCTCGTGTTTTATTTAAAACTCGTCAACTCTGTTCTTCATGGCCTCAGTGGAGCCGTCTGGAGAATCTGCTGAAGTGTGCAAGAAGCATTAGAACTGTTTACTGGATAAAGTGGTGAACACTCGTGCGTCATTAATTCAGCTGGTGAGAGCCTCTGATAGTGTCACGTGATCTACTGTCTTCAGTCAGCTTGAGCTCGTCACCTCATCTCCATTAGAAGAAACTATTATAGACATGAAGCTCGCCGGATCTATGCCAATGATCCAGTTCCTCCTGCCTTTTTAAAGAGGGTCTTCCATGTTCATCTCCATCGTGTTAGAGATTATTAATGGCAGCTTAGTGAATGGTGTGGTACAGACAAGTGTTAAACACGCAGTGGTGACGCCTCTTTAATAAACCTGGTTCAGACTCGTCTACGCTGTCAAACTTCAGGCCTGTTTCTAGACTCCCTTGTGTTTCAAAGGTTCTGGAGAAAATGGTCTCTTTCCAGTGAGCTCTTTCTGAGACGCTCTCTGGTGCTGTCAGGCTGGTACTGCATCAGACTGGTTGTAAATGTGGTTTAGCGAGAGAAGTTTCTGTGTTGGTCTTGGAGCTGTAAAGTTCTCAGTAGCTCCTCTGACCTGTGGGCGTCCTCAAGGTTGGTTCTCGCTCCAGTCTCTCTTCTCCTGTACTCACTCCCTCTGCCTCACATTCTTCTGACACATGGCGTCTCTCATCACTGTTCTGCTGACCACAGACACATTATTCACCTTTCAAAAAAGGAAAACGCCTATTCTGCACATCAACTTCTACTGTGATGAAGTAAAGGTAGTAAGTAGAAGTAAAGAAGTAAAGCTTGGATGTCTTTTAAGCTTATAGATGAGTAAAGCTTTAATATCGGGAACGGATCCGAGTATTAGTGTGAGAAGCCCTAAGAGTGATCGCTCTTCTCAGAGCTGCTCCAAACCTCTGGAACACTCGACCTCTCCACATCATCACACAACTTTTACAACTTTTACAACTTTACAACATGCTTTTATAGTTTACAAACTTATTTTTACTCTGTAGCTCAGACTGATACTGTGCATATATTTTTGGAATTTTATGTTGGTGCTGAATTTTTTTATGCAATTCTATATCTTAATTGCTTTATTCTATTGTGTATTTCTTTTATGGCTTGTTATTTGAGAATGTCCCAGGACTGTGACTGTGTTCAAACCAGGCGCGGCTCAAGTCTTCACTGTTATTACAGCACGTCAATGTGGCAGGACTGTGTTAATACACTGAGTAACTTCACTCCTTTACTGGCTCATAATTAAAAGCATTTCTACTGTATCTGTGTCAGTTTGTCAGACTGATAATTAAACACTTAGAAATAACCGCTACCCTGATGTTTCCTTCAAACTTTACATTAGAGAAAAGAACTGCTAAAGCGTCTTACTGTCACTTAACACTGCAAAATAATAAATACCTGGAACAAGATTCTTCACGGTTTGACTGACTTTTGACAGACGACACGCCTAGTTTAGCGTTACTACAGTGGGGGTGTGTGAGTAAAGTGCGGACTAGGCTCAGAGGTGTGACGGGGGAGAGTGGCTGATACACACTCCATCACTCATCAACTCACTCACTCAACTCATCCACGTCACTCACTCACTCACTCATCACTCACTCACTCACTCACTCACTCCATCTCCACACTCCACTCACGCTCACACTCCTCATCACTATCACCTCATCACTCAGCTCATCATCACTATCATACTCATCATCACTCACCCATCTCCTACCCTCCACACTCTCTCACCCCCTCCTCACCTCACTCACTCCTATACCATCACTATCTCACTCCATCCCAACTCATTCCCCATCACTCACTCACTCACACTCACTCACTCACTCACTCACCACTCACTCACTCCATCACTCACTCACTCCATCACTCACTCACTTCACACACTCACTCTCCCATCACACACATCACTCATCACATACTCCCATCAGCCTCATCATCACCGCACACTACTCCACATCACTCCATCATCCCACCACGGCACTACTCACTCCATCACGCACTCCATCACTCACTCACTCCATCACACCTCTCCCACTCACTCACTCACTTCACTATACTCACTCACTCATCACTCACTACTCCACCTCACTCACTCATCACTCCATCACCCTCTCCCATCACTCATCACTCCACATCACTCCACAGTCACTCACTCCATCACTCCCCATCACCTCACTCCAGTCACGCACTCATCACACCACTCCATCACTGCCTACTCACATCACATCTCCATCACTCACTCCATCACTCACTCACTCCATCACCACTACTCATCACCATCACTCACCACTCCATAATTCACCAGCACTCCATCACCACCATCCTCACTCCCCTCCCTCCTCTCGCATCCTCATCACTACTCAACTCCATCCTCCCATCACTCACTCATCTCATCCTATTCTCCCTCACTCACTCACGCCTCACTCACTCATCACTCCATACTCACTCCATCACTCATCCCTCAACTCACCACTCACCATCATCACGCACTCACTCACTTGCACCCTACTACTCACTCATCACCCATCCTCACTCCATCACTCACTCACTCCATCACTCACTCACTCACTCATCACACACTCCATCTCCATCACTCCATCACTCATCCATCACCACTCATCACTCCATCACTCACTCAATCACTTCACTCACTCCATACTCCACTCCTCACTCACTCAGTCATCCATCACTCCACACTTCACTCACTCACATCCCCACTCCATCACTCACTCACCATCACTCACTCCACTTGCACTCACTCAATCACTCACATCACTCTCCATCACTCACCACCTCCATCACTCACCAGATCATACTCCTCATCATCACTCCACACTCACTCACTCATCCTCACGCATCCACTCACTCCATCATCACTCACTCCACTCCTCACTCACTCACTCCATCACTCACTCACTCACTCACTATCACTCCTCCATCACTCACTCACTCACTCCATCCACTCACTCACTCACTCCATCACTCACTCCATCACTCACCTCCCACTCCTCACTCCTCCAGCACTCCTCCTCGCGCACTCACTCATCACTCACTCCATCACTCACTCACTCCATCACTCACTCCATCATTCACTCACTCAATCACTCCCTTCAACTCACTCCATCACTCATCCATCACTCACTCACTCCTCCGCACTCACTCACATCATCTCACTCACTCCATCACTCACACACACACTTTTTTTTCTCTTCCGGACTCTGACTTGAGCAGACGTGTCTTCTCGCTCTCCGCTCTGCTTATCTTGTCACAAGCTTCTGTCTACCCCCGTGTTTTTTCGGAGCTCTGCTGTTTTGCTTTCAAGGAACATATGGAAATCTTAAAATTGGTCACTGAGCGCTTTGGACAAGATTTTTTCCCAAAAGAAGAAATCGATTGTCAGCTGGCTTTGGTGATTGGACATTCGGCCAGACTTGAGGAGACGTCCAAGCTGCTCCACATGGAGAGGAACATGTGCCCTCAGTGACTGTCGTGATTGATCATGGATCTGAAATGAATATTGATTCTGAAGTTATACTTTTTGGCTGCTCTAACTCTCATCCAGGCATCTGCTCTGGGTACTGACACAAACACCAACATAAAACACTGATAACACACACCGTCTGCTCACTGCTGTGACTGATCTGCTCCCAATCCCACATTCCTGTTGTATCTTTGAGATAAAAAGCTCCATCGGCGTCTCCAGACGTAACGTGTGAAACTGTCTGTGTGCTTCTGTAACGCTCTGCAAGTGCTTACTTTTTCTTGAGGAAGACTACGTTGGCGCCTCGGTGGTTGACACCAAGACAAGTTCCTAGCTCTGTAACCACAGAACCTGACAATAAACATGATTCTGATTCTGATTAAAACTCACTTACACAACATCACTCAATGTTTCACTCTTCATCTCTTCACTGTCACATATTAGACTAGATTAGATTCATCTTTATTGTCATTGTGGAAGGTTCGTGTACAGTGACCATGAAATGCAGTCAGCATCTCACCAGAAGAGCAGATGAGGTATATTTACAGTTGTGGAATAAATATAAGATGTGAAGAATATATAGAAACGTACAAATCTAGAGTGATGAGTGATGATTTTATCACCGTCTACTGTGTTTGATGATCCAGCATCTTCTACTCAGACCAGACTCAGTTTCCTCTGAACATCAAGCGTCTCTGTGTGTGTGTGTTCTAGGTGGACCAGATGACGTCAGGATTGATGGACCTGATGTGGTGTCTACAGGGGAACGTGTGTCACTGTCCTGCTCTGCCGATTCGAACCCTCCTGCATCATTCATCTGGAGCTTCAGTGGATCAGAAGTGACTGGAGACACGTTCCTCATCCCTCAGAGTAACGTCTCACACAGTGGAGAATATTTTTGCTTGGCCACCAATCACATCCTTAAGAGAAGTATCTCCACCAGCCACCAGCTCCTGGTTAGAGGTGAGAACCTGCAGCTCCTGAAGACACGACACCCACATCCCCCCGACACAATGTGTAGCACGTGTGTCAAATTATATATATATATATTTACTCACATTTACGGCTATGGAGGTGGAAAATAATAATAACATTAGAAAAATATTAGAAAATATATTTCATAATATAACAAATTCTCAAAATGGAATTTCTTGTGAAACCATAGTTCCCTGAATAAGGGAACAGAGTGCCACATATGGGAAAATTCCATTTTCCCACGAACGCTGAAGTCTAATCATATCACGCAGTAACTCACTGCAGCTGTGCCGACATTCCCGCCAAAGAGACTGAGTCGCTATAAAAGCGTCAGCACAGCCGTCAGAACCATATCTGAACGACAGGAGGCCTACCCAGCCACCCTTAACCTGTCCTTCTTGCGGCATCACATGTGGCACTCCGTTCCCTTATATTTTATGTGGCACTCCGGCCGAGATATTGTCGCGAATCCACCACTGGAACTAACGCCCGTGAAAGAGGTGCTGTTAGATCGCATATCTCCGCCGTCGTCGCCATTAATCCACCGCTTGAAGCTCTTCACAGAACACTTCCGCTTCAGCGTAAACAAAGCCGACTCCCTACACGGTCCAACTCTGGCTTCCGTGGGCGGGCCTTCATCGACAGCGAATCCCACTCTGCTCCGAGAAGGAAAGCGACGTAAGAGGGCGTGAGCCTGTTCTTGCGCAAATTTTCGCTCAGACATATGCTGCGCAGATGACGCAGGATCACCTCCGTCCACGCTCTAAGCGTAGCGGGGAATCGTGACGTCACAGCCACTCGCAGAGGCATGGAGAACTCTAATTCCCATCAGCCTCAGCGGTCCTTCACAGCCTCCATTTTAAAAATGAGGCCCTCAGCTAATGCTAGCCGAACGGCAGTACACGCAAAACCCCGTTCCTTAACGAGAAGCGAGAAACTGCCAAAGACAGAAGGAGAAGCGAGAAATCGGGGCGCAACGCCAAAGACAGAAGGCATCGCAAAGGTTGATTGTGACACACACTCCCCAGTGCTGCACAAACCCCAGAGAATGCTTCATGGTTAGCATTTTTCAACAAGCGTTTTGCTAACGCTTTCTTAGCGTGCCGTCACGCTTCGGGACGAGAACACGATCTCTTCCTCCAGCCACGCCCCGTCCCGCGATAGCAAACGGCCGAGATGGAGAACAGAACCCCGGGTATGATGGTTTTCACCAACGGGGAGAGAAACAGGAGGTAGCGCCATGCCCGTAGCAATAAGCCCAGAGACCTCACCCGCTAGCGGGGCCTCGGCCTAGCAGCTCGTTCGCGTTTATGTCGCTGGCTACCGAGGGCACTAACCTGAGCCCGAGGCTGCGCTGGAACTCCGCCGCTTCAGGAGGAGTCACAGTACACAGAGCCTTTATTTGCACATTGATTGTAAACACAACTGCGCCGAACAGACTCTTCTCGCGAGCTCGAACCCTCGGGGCCTCGGGCTGGGCGTTGCGGTCCCCCGCTGCCTCGCTTCCTCTGCATCGCCGATCCCGTCTGACCGGCAGCCCCGGTCGCGTGTCCGAGCGTAGCGGCGAAACTCGTGCATCGTCCCGAAAGTCCGTCAGGGCCACCGTCCATTCTGCCTGCGATCTCCAAGAAGAGACGACCGACGCCCCCAGTGGAAGTAGGACCTCTGAAGGGGCCGGGTTGGACCGCATCTGCGGCCGTGTCGCGTCGACTCTTGCTGATGGTGATAACCTTTGAAGTTCACTGGCCCGAATATCAAAACCACTGGCCCAGGTTGACGTGTTGTGTATTTATCCCAATAATAAAAAAAAATTCTTGCTTGAACAACATGAAAATCATTTATTTGTTTAATGTAGGTTTAGTGCAAAGTGCAGTAAAACTGAGCAAAAACAGAACAAGTGCGATTCTCTGATGATAGAATTCTCCTTAATGATTATTAAACATAAAAGTATACATTTAGAATATTAAACATAAGAATATAGATTTGAATACAAACTCTTTCTTACAGTAACTGTGAGTTGTGGTCCAGTAGTCGGGGACTTGAACTGGTGACCAAAAGGTTGAGGGTTCTAATCCCCCTACGGCTGGTTCTCCTACCAAGTGTCCTTGAGCAAGACACTGAACCCCACAAGCCCCCCAGAAGCCACGGCTTAAGCTGCCCACTGCTCCGGGTGTGTGTGTGTGTGTTCACTGCACTGTGTGTGTGTGTTGTGTGTGTGTGCACTTCACTGGACGGGATAGAAGCAGAGCACAATTACAATATGGTCCCTATAAACCATAATTACAATCTCACTCACTTTACTTTATATTTCTTCTCTTCTTTTCTAGAAATATCAAACATCACCTTAACTGGTCCTGGACTGATGGAGAACATCTCCAATGTTCACTTCTTCTGTGACGGCTCTGGTGACATCATCACCTCCAGGAAGTGGGTGAAAGATGGAGTAGATCTGTTTCCTGACGACCGTGTCCACTTCTCCCCCACAAACAAATCACTGTGGATCAGTCCAGTGATGAGATCAGACACCGGAGAGTATCAGTGTAGATTAGGAAACCAGTTCCACTCCAGGGTGTCTGACCATACCAACATCACCATCTACTGTGAGTGTTTGATGATCCAGCATCTTCTACTCAGACCAGACTCAGTTTCCTCTGAACATCAAGCGTCTCTGTGTGTGTGTTCTAGATGGACCAGAGGCCCAGATTATTGCTCCTGATTCGGTGTCTTTAGGAGAACGTGTGTCACTGATTTGCTCTGCTGCGTCTGAACCTTCTGCTTCAATCATCTGGAGCTACAATGGATCAAAAGTCACTGGAGACACGTTCCTCATCCCTCAGAGTGACCTCACACACAGTGGAGAATATTCCTGCACGGCCACCAATCACATCACTGAGAGAAGTGTCTCCACCAGCCACCAGCTCCTGTTAGAGGTGAGAACCTGCAGCACACGACTAACTAGACAAAGCAGCTCCCATTGATTGATTGATGATTGATTGATTGATGATGTCAACTTTATTGTCATTGGCAAGTACAAGTACAAGACAACGAAATGCAGTTAGGTCCAACCGAAGTGCAAAGTAGCGATAATGTTTATAAAGTGCATAATGGTGAGGAATGTAAGGTACAAACAGAATATACATATGGGAGGCTATGACAGAAACTACAGGGTAATATACAGAAGGGTGTGGCAGAATAAATATATTATACAAAAACAGGAATAGAAATATGGTGCAAATGAGCATGAAGATCAGAACAAAGTACAGTAGTGCAGAGAAATGTAAATCGTTGTGTGCAAAGCAAGTCCAGTTGCATAAATAGATAAAGTTTTAGAACTTAAGACCGAACACACGTAGAAGTCTGAGTCTGTAGCTGAACCTGCTTCTCCAGCTGATCACGACGCTGTGAAGAGGGTGAGAGGGAAAGTCCAGAATGTTCTCAATTGTGCCACTTCAGTCGTGGCTTCCAGAAGAAAGCATTACAAAGGCACAGAGAGACTGCGACTGTTTCCACTGCTGCAATATTTTCCATCCGACGATCACAGAAACTTTCCGTAGCTGGAGACAAACGGTGGAAAATTTGACACGTGTAGCAACAAACAGAGCGATGGTGCAACACTGCCTCTAGTGGAGGATGAAGATCATTACAGGACTTGACACTTGTTGTCCTCAAGGTGGCAGCACAGTTTACTAACCTTCCTACTAATGTAATCACAAGTCTGATGAGTAATGAGACGTGTCTGACTATTAGGGTTAGGAAATAGGTAGGCGCAAATGCACGTTCCCGTAGGTGGAAATTCTCTGCCATTGGTTTAATTTTATATGCCACACGATTCTTCATGGGTTTGACCATGTTCATTGAAACTCGTTGAAAATTTGCAGCTAATTTTAGCTTCAGATCTCGCGGGCCTGATTCAAACCGTTTGCAGGCCTGATTTGGCCCGCGGGCCGTAAGTTTGACACCCCTGTTGTAGATTGTGTGTAATATTTCTTCTCTTCTAGTAATCTCTGTGGACAACATCACTGGTCAGGTCACTGCTCACCTCACCTGTGTCGGCTCTGGTGACACCATCGACTATGTGAAGTGGCTGAAAGATGGAGAAGATCTGTCTCCTGACGACCGCATCAGCTTCTCCGCCGATGGAAGATCAGTGTCCATCAGTCGAGTGATGAGTTCAGACCTAGAAGGTTATCAGTGTACAGCAGGAAACAAGTTCCACTCCACCACGTCTGATACCTTCTCCATCTTCTCCATACTGCACTGTGAGTCAAAGTCAGAGTTTGTGATTGTTTCATGATCCACGATCTTCTAGTCAGACCAAATTTCTGAACATGAAACGTCTCTGTGTGTGTGTGTGTGTGTGTGTGTGTTCTAGATGGACCAGAAGACGTCCGAATTCATGGTCCTGCTGTGGCGTATGCGTGGAGCCGTGTGTCACTGTTTTGCTCTGCTGCGTCTGAACCTTCTGCTTCATTAATCTGGACCTACAATGGAAATGACACTGGAATCACTGGAGACACGTTCCTCATCCCTCAGAGTGACGTCACACACAGTGGAGAATATTCCTGCACGGCCACCAATCACATCACTGAGAGAAGTGTCTCCACCAGCCACCAGCTCCTGGTTAGAGGTGAGAACCTGCAGCACACGACTAACTAGACAAAGCAGCTCCTGAAGACACGACACGTGAGAGCTGAAGCTGCCGGTCAGTCACGGCTACAGAATGGTTTCATTCTCTGTTGCTATAGTTACTGAATGTCTCATCCGTCATGGCTTCCAATAGAAAGCATAAAAAACACAGACAGTCATGTTCTTCTCCAGCTCCATGAAGAATAATCTGATGTTCCTCATGGTGCCACTGTAAAGAAAGAGAAGCAGGAACAGAATGAGTGTCGTCACTTACCCTGTTTCACTTAACGAATGGCTAGAGAAGTGAAGTATATATACACTCATGTGAAAAAATTAGGACACAGTTTGAAAGCATGTGGTTTTTTGTAACATTTTTAATAAATGGTTATTTAATCTGTTTCAACAATACAGAGAGATTAAAGTAATCCAACTAAACAAAGAAAACTGAAGAAAAGTCTTTTCAAGATCTTCTGTAAATGTCATTCTACAAAAATGCCTATTC
>QKNR01009208.1:0-10725 GCA_028031935.1 Paedocypris micromegethes | reverse complement strand
ATTATTGATCAGAAAATCAATAATCGGCTACAATCACTCAGGTCTGTTTCAACCAACCAGCAGACCGCTTACAGGCCACCTGACCGGAAACGGTAGGAAGCTGCAGTCGCAACTCGCTCCCCGTCCTGATAGAACAGAATTCAAACCTTGGGTAACTTTTACTAGGTAAGACAACAAATTACGAACAAGTGTCGATCAAATGATCCACACTAATGAATAAAAGGTTAAGCTTACCCAGAAAAAATCCCACTTTTGACACCATTTGAAAGATTTTAATCTTTCTTGGAGGCTTAATAATAATTATAAATTCAGTCAGGCATTCCATCATGGCCGAGATTGCAGGTCTCTGTCGAAGGGAGTTGTCCGGAAGCTGGATCCAGGGAGCAATGATTGAGCCGACACCGCGTTAGAGGTTTAACACGTGTTTATTGTGCCGTTCAATGCATTACTCATCACAGTCAGGAAATGCGGATCCTTTATACCCTAAATGACGTCAGATATCTCGCGTGACTATCAGCAGGAAACGAGATTTGTCAGAGGACTGACTTACACACGTGGTCTTTCAATAACAAAAGATAGGCGTTGCTATGGTAATATGTAATCAGGTCTCTATTCGACCTCCAGAGGTCTCCGAACGAGGAGAGTAAGAAGAGCAGTCTAAACACTAACTTTGAGTTTATAGCCTAAGTATTATCTTCAAAATATTATAATAAAATATTATCTATGGTCAATCATAAATTAATATAAGTTCCGAGTTTGAGTTCTGAGTTATTTTAAGAAGCTTCTCACAGTTTTAACTGTCTCAAAGCACACAAGTAAATCTTTAAAAGTTAAATCTTCATTATCACTTTTATTCATTTGATTGTCTGGTTATTGGTGTTAATTAAATCACTTTGATAATAAAAATGAGTATTAATATAATATTACAAATAGTCAAGTAAATGTGAGGATTTCTTAGTTTAAACGTTTCTTAACCTTTCACAAAGATTAGCTCGGAGCTCCAGGTCCTTGCTTTTGATAAGACTTAGACAGAGACTGGAGACTAGCAGTTTACCGGAATTGGATTTACGTCAACATCAAATTATTGCCTTATAATATTCCCCCACGATCCATAGGGAACAATAAGTCAAAAACAACTTTTAGATTATTATTTTATCTAGATTTTAGTTACTAATCTATTTCTCTGGAGACACAAGTATAAAACAATTCAAAGCCTTCAGCCTTGGCCTGGCTGTGGTGACGCAGGCTAGAATATAATAAGATCGCAATATTAATATTGGAAATAAGATTTAAGTTATTAAATATTTAAAAATATTCTAACGTCTTACTAGCCTTACGTCAAAAAAATGTGTACGTCTTAGTATAGCCTTACGTCAAAAAAAATTTTTCCTCAAAATATTTTTTACGTCTTAGTATAGCCTTACGTCAAAAAAATGTTTTCCTCAAAATATTTTTTACGTCTTACTATAGCCTTACGTCAAAAAATGTGTACGTCTTAGTATAGCCTTACGTCAAAAAAAAATGGTACGTCTTAGTATAGCCTTACGTCAAAAGTTTTTCCTCAAAATATTTTTCACGTCTTACTATAGCCTTACGTCAAAAAAATGTGTACGTCTTAGTATAGCCTTTGTCAAAATATTTTTTACGTCTTACTATAGCCTTACGTCAAAAAAATGTGTACGTCTTAGTATAGCCTTACGTCAAAAAAAATTTTCCTCAAAATATTTTTTACGTCTTAGTATAGCCTTACGTCAAAAAATGTTTTCCTCAAAATATTTTTACGTCTTACTATAGCCTTACGTCAAAAAAAGTGTACGTCTTAGTATAGCCTTACGTCAAAAACGTTTTTCCTCAAAAAATATTTTTACGTCTTACTATAGCCTTACGTCAAAAAAATGTGTACGTCTTAGTATAGCCTTACGTCAAAATATTTTTTTACGTCTTACTATAGCCTTACGTCAAAAAAATGTGTACGTCTTAGTATAGCCTTACGTCAAAAAAATTTTTCCTCAAAATTTTTTTACGTCTTACTATAGCCTTACGTCAAAAAAATGTGTACGTCTTAGTATAGCCTTACGTCAAAAATTTTTCCTCCAAAATATTTTTTACGTCTTACTATAGCCTTACGTCAAAAAAAAATGTGTACGTCTTAGTATAGCCTTACGTCAAAAAAAAAATTTTTCCTCAAATATTTTTTACGTCTTACTATAGCCTTACGTCAAAAAAATGTGTACGTCTTAGTATAGCCTTACGTCAAAAAATTTTTTTCCTCAAAATATTTTTTACGTCTTACTATAGCCTTACGTCAAAAAAATGTGTACGTCTTAGTATAGCCTTACGTCAAAAAAAAAATTTTCCTCAAAATATTTTTTACGTCTTAGTATAGCCTTACGTCAAAAAAAGTTTTCCTCAAAATATTTTTTACGTCTTACTATAGCCTTACGTCAAAAAAATGTGTACGTCTTAGTATAGCCTTACGTCAAAAAAATGTGTACGTCTTAGTATAGCCTTACGTCAAAAGTTTTTCCTCAAAATATTTTTCACGTCTTACTATAGCCTTACGTCAAAAAATGTGTACGTCTTAGTATAGCCTTATTCAAAATATTTTTCCTTACTATAGCCTTACGTCAAAAAAAATGTGTACGTCTTAGTATAGCCTTACGTCAAAAAAAATTTTCCTCAAAATATTTTTACGTTTAGTATAGCCTTACGTCAAAAAAATGTTTTCCTCAAAATATTTTTTACGTCTTACTATAGCCTTACGTCAAAAAAATGTGTACGTCTTAGTATAGCCTTACGTCAAAAATTTTTCCTCAAAATATTTTTACGTCTTACTATAGCCTTACGTCAAAAAAAATGTGTACGTCTTAGTATAGCCTTCGTCAAAATATTTTTTACGTCTTACTATAGCCTTACGTCAAAAAATGGTACGTCTTAGTATAGCCTTACGTCAAAAAAATGTGTACGTCTTAGTATAGCCTTACGTCAAAAATTTTTCCTCAAAATATTTTTTACGTCTTACTATAGCCTTACGTCAAAAAAATGTGTACGTCTTAGTATAGCCTTACGTCAAAATATTTTTACGTCTTACTATAGCCTTAAACGTCAAAAAATGTGTACGTCTTAGTATAGCCTTACGTCAAAAAAAATTTTCCTCAAAATATTTTTTACGTCTTACTATAGCCTTACGTCAAAAAATGTTTTCCTCAAAATATTTTTACGTCTTACTATAGCCTTACGTCAAAAAATGTGTACGTCTTAGTATAGCCTTACGTCAAAAAAATGTGTACGTCTTAGTATAGCCTTACGTCAAAAGTTTTTCCTCAAAATATTTTTTACGTCTTACTATAGCCTTACGTCAAAAAAAATGTGTACGTCTTAGTATAGCCTTATGTCAAAATATTTTTTACGTCTTACTATAGCCTTACGTCAAAAAATGTGTACGTCTTAGTATAGCCTTACGTCAAAAAAAATTTTCCTCAAAATATTTTTACGTCTTAGTATAGCCTTACGTCAAAAAATGTTTTCCTCAAAATATTTTTTACGTTCTTACCCTATTTTGTATAGCCTTACGTCAAAAAAATGTGTACGTCTTAGTATAGCCTTACGTCAAAAGTTTTTCCTCAAAAATTTTTTACGTCTTACTATAGCCTTACGTCAAAAAATGTGTACGTCTTAGTATAGCCTTACGTCAAAATATTTTTACGTCTTACTATAGCCTTACGTCAAAAAAATGTGTACGTCTTAGTATAGCCTTACGTCAAAAAAATTGTACGTCTTAGTATAGCCTTACGTCAAAAGTTTTTTCTCAAAATATTTTTTACGTCTTACTATAGCCTTACGTCAAAAAAATGTGTACGTCTTAGTATAGCCTTATGTCAAAATATTTTTACGTCTTACTATAGCCTTACGTCAAAAAAATGTTACGTCTTAGTATAGCCTTACGTCAAAAAAATTTTCCTCAAAATATTTTTACGTCTTAGTATAGCCTTACGTCAAAAAATGTTTCCTCAAATATTTTTTACGTCTTACTATAGCCTTACGTCAAAAAAATGTGTACGTCTTAGTATAGCCTTACGTCAAAAAAATGTGTACGTCTTAGTATAGCCTTACGTCAAAAGTTTTTTCCTCAAAATATTTTTCACGTCTTACTATAGCCTTACGTCAAAAAAATGTGTACGTCTTAGTATAGCCTTATGTCAAAATATTTTTTACGTCTTACTATAGCCTTACGTCAAAAAATGTGTACGTCTTAGTATAGCCTTACGTCAAAAAAATTTCCTCAAAATATTTTTTACGTCTTACTATAGCCTTACGTCAAAAAATGTGTACGTCTTAGTATAGCCTTACGTCAAAAATTTTTTCCTCAAAATATTTTTTACGTCTTACTATAGCCTTACGTCAAAAAAAATTTGTACGTCTTAGTATAGCCTTCGTCAAAATTTTTTTACGTCTTACTATAGCCTTACGTCAAAAAAATTTGTACGTCTTAGTATAGCCTTACGTCAAAAACTTTTTTCCTCAAAATATTTTTTACGTCTTACTATAGCCTTACGTCAAAAAAATGTGTACGTCTTAGTATAGCCTTACGTCAAAAAATTTTCCTCAAAATATTTTTACGTCTTACTATAGCCTTACGTCAAAAAATGTGTACGTCTTAGTATAGCCTTACGTCAAAAAAATTTTTCCTCAAAATATTTTTTACGTCTTACTATAGCCTTACGTCAAAAAAATGTGTACGTCTTAGTATAGCCTTACGTCAAAAAAATTTTTCCTCAAAATTTTTTTACGTCTTACTATAGCCTTACGTCAAAAAAATGTTTGTACGTCTTAGTATAGCCTTACGTCAAAAATTTTTTTCTTCAAAATATTTTTTACGTCTTACTATAGCCTTACGTCAAAAAAATGTGTACGTCTTAGTATAGCCTTACGTCAAAAATTGTTTTCCTCAAATATTTTTTTACGTCTTACTATAGCCTTACGTCAAAAAATGTGTACGTCTTAGTATAGCCTTACGTCAAAAAAATGTGTACGTCTTAGTAAGCCTTACGTCAAAAAAATGTGTACGTCTAGTATAGCCTTACGTCAAAAATTTTTTTCCTCAAAATATTTTTACGTCTTACTATAGCCTTACGTCAAAAAATGTGTACGTCTTAGTATAGCCTTACGTCAAAAAAATTTTTCCTCAAAAATTTTTTTACGTCTTACTATAGCCTTACGTCAAAAAAATGTGTACGTCTTAGTATAGCCTTACGTCAAAAATTTTTTCTTCAAAATATTTTTTACGTCTTACTATAGCCTTACGTCAAAAAATGTGTACGTCTTAGTATAGCCTTACGTCAAAAATTGTTTTCCTCAAAAATATTTTTTACGTCTTACTATAGCCTTACGTCAAAAAATGGTACGTCTTAGTATAGCCTTACGTCAAAAAAAATGTGTACGTCTTAGTATAGCCTTACGTCAAAAAAATGTGTACGTCTTAGTATAGCCTTACGTCAAAATTTTTTTCCTCAAAATATTTTTTACGTCTTACTATAGCCTTACGTCAAAAAATGTGTACGTCTTAGTATAGCCTTACGTCAAAAAATTTTTTCCTCAAAAATTTTTTTACGTCTTACTAAGCCTTACGTCAAAAAATGTGACGTCTTAGTATAGCCTTACGTCAAAAAATTTTTTTCTTCAAAATATTTTACGTCTTACTATAGCCTTACGTCAAAAAATGTGTACGTCTTAGTATAGCCTTACGTCAAAAAAAATTTTTCCTCAAAAATTTTTTACGTCTTACTATAGCCTTACGTCAAAAAAATGTGTACGTCTTAGTATAGCCTTACGTCAAAAAATTTTTTCTTCAAAATATTTTTTACGTCTTACTATAGCCTTACGTCAAAAAATGTGTACGTCTTAGTATAGCCTTACGTCAAAAAAAAATTTTCCTCAAAATATTTTTTCGTCTTAGTATAGCCTTACGTCAAAAAATTTTTTTTTCTTCAAAATATTTTTTACGTCTTACTATAGCCTTACGTCAAAAAAATGTGTACGTCTTAGTATAGCCTTACGTCAAAAGTTTTTCCTCAAAATATTTTTTACGTCTTACTATAGCCTTACGTCAAAAAAATGTGTACGTCTTAGTATAGCCTTATGTCAAAATATTTTTTACGTCTTACTATAGCCTTACGTCAAAAAAATGTGTACGTCTTAGTATAGCCTTACGTCAAAAAATTTTCCTTCAAAATATTTTTTACGTCTTAGTATAGCCTTACGTCAAAAAATGTTTCCTCAAAATATTTTTTTACGTCTTACTATAGCCTTACGTCAAAAATGTGTACGTCTTAGTATAGCCTTACGTCAAAAAATTTTCCCTCAAAATATTTTTACGTCTTACTATAGCCTTACGTAAAAAAAATGTGTACGTCTTAGTATAGCCTTACGTCAAAAATATTTTTTACGTCTTACTATAGCCTTACGTCAAAAAAATGTGTACGTCTTAGTATAGCCTTACGTCAAAAAAATTGTACGTCTTAGTATAGCCTTACGTCAAAATTTTTTCCTCAAAAATATTTTTACGTCTTACTATAGCCTTACGTCAAAAAAATGTGTACGTCTTAGTATAGCCTTACGTCAAACTTATTTTTACGTCTTACTATAGCCTTACGTCAAAAAAATGTGTACGTCTTAGTAGCCTTACGTCAAAAAAAATTTTTCCTCAAAATTTTTTTACGTCTTATATAGCCTTACGTCAAAAAATGTTTCTCAAAATATTTTTACGTCTTACTATAGCCTTACGTCAAAAAAAATGTGTACGTCTTAGTATAGCCTTACGTCAAAAAAAAATTGTGTACGTCTTAGTATAGCCTTACGTCAAAAGTTTTTCCTCAAAATATTTTTACGTCTTACTATAGCCTTACGTCAAAAAATGTGTACGTCTTAGTATAGCCTTACGTCAAAAATATTTTTTACGTCTTACTATAGCCTTACGTCAAAAAAAATGTGTACGTCTTAGTATAGCCTTACGTCAAAAAAATTTTTCCTCAAAATATTTTTACGTCTTACTATAGCCTTACGTCAAAAAAATGTGTACGTCTTAGTATAGCCTTACGTCAAAAATTTTTTCCTCAAAATATTTTTACGTCTTACTATAGCCTTACGTCAAAAAAATGTGTACGTCTTAGTATAGCCTTACGTCAAAATTTTTTTTACGTCTTACTATAGCCTTACGTCAAAAAATTTGTACGTCTTAGTATAGCCTTACGTCAAAAAATTTTTTCCTCAAAATATTTTTTACGTCTTACTATAGCCTTACGTCAAAAAATGTGTACGTCTTAGTATAGCCTTACGTCAAAAAAATTTCCTCAAAATATTTTTTACGTCTTATAAGCCTTACGTCAAAAAAATGTTGTGTACGTCTTAGTATAGCCTTACGTCAAAAAAATTTTTTCCTCAAAATATTTTTTACGTCTTACTATAGCCTTACGTCAAAAAATGTGTACGTCTTAGTATAGCCTTACGTCAAAAAAATTTTCCTCAAAAATTTTTTACGTCTTACTATAGCCTTACGTCAAAAAAATGTGTACGTCTTAGTATAGCCTTACGTCAAAAATTTTTTCTTCAAAAAATATTTTTACGTCTTACTATAGCCTTACGTCAAAAAATGTGTACGTCTTAGTATAGCCTTACGTCAAAAAATTTTTCCTCAAAATATTTTTACGTCTTACTATAGCCTTACGTCAAAAAATGTGTACGTCTTAGTATAGCCTTACGTCAAAAAAATTTTTACGTCTTAGTATAGCCTTACGTCAAAAAAATGTGTACGTCTTAGTATAGCCTTACGTCAAAATTTTTTTTCCTCAAAATATTTTTTACGTCTTACTATAGCCTTACGTCAAAAAAATGTGTACGTCTTAGTATAGCCTTACGTCAAAAAAATTTTTTCCCAAAAAATTTTTTTACGTCTTACTATAGCCTTACGTCAAAAAAATGTGTACGTCTTAGTATAGCCTTACGTCAAAAAAATTTTTTTCCTCAAAATATTTTTACGTCTTACTATAGCCTTACGTCAAAAAAATGTGTACGTCTTAGTATAGCCTTACGTCAAAAAATTTTTTCCTCAAAATATTTTTTACGTCTTACTATAGCCTTACGTCAAAAAATGTGTACGTTAGTATAGCCTTACGTCAAAAAAATTTTTTACGTCTTACTATAGCCTTACGTCAAAAAAATGTGTACGTCTTAGTATAGCCTTACGTCAAAATTTTTTCCTCAAAATATTTTTTACGTCTTACTATAGCCTTACGTCAAAAAAATGTGTACGTCTTAGTATAGCCTTACGTCAAAAATTTTTCCTCAAAATATTTTTTACGTCTTACTATAGCCTTACGTCAAAAAATGTGTACGTCTTAGTATAGCCTTACGTCAAAAATTTTTTTCTTCAAAAAATATTTTTTACGTCTTACTATAGCCTTACGTCAAAAAAATGTGTACGTCTTAGTATAGCCTTACGTCAAAAAAAAATTTTCTCAAAATATTTTTACGTCTTAGTATAGCCTTACGTCAAAAAATGTTTTCCTCAAAATATTTTTACGTCTTACTATAGCCTTACGTCAAAAAAATTGTGTACGTCTTAGTATAGCCTTACGTCAAAAAAATGTGTACGTCTTAGTATAGCCTTACGTCAAAAAAATTTTTCCTCAAAAATTTTTTTACGTCTTACTATAGCCTTACGTCAAAAAAATGTGTACGTCTTAGTATAGCCTTACGTCAAAAATTTTTTCCTCAAAATATTTTTTACGTCTTACTATAGCCTTACGTCAAAAAAAGTGTACGTCTTGTATAGCCTTACGTCAAAAAAAATGTGTACGTCTTAGTATAGCCTTACGTCAAAAAATTTTTCCTCAAAATATTTTTACGTCTTACTATAGCCTTACGTCAAAAAAATGTGTACGTCTTAGTATAGCCTTACGTCAAAATATTTTTTACGTCTTACTATAGCCTTACGTCAAAAAAATGTGTACGTCTTAGTATAGCCTTACGTCAAAAAAATTTTCCTCCTAAAAATATTTTTTACGTCTTACTATAGCCTTACGTCAAAAAATGTGTACGTCTTAGTATAGCCTTACGTCAAAAAATTTTTTCTCAAAAATTTTTTTACGTCTTACTATAGCCTTACGTCAAAAAATGTGTACGTCTTAGTATAGCCTTACGTCAAAATTTTTTTTTTACGTCTTACTATAGCCTTACGTCAAAAAAAGTGTACGTCTTAGTATAGCCTTACGTCAAAAAAATGTGTACGTCTTAGTATAGCCTTACGTCAAAAATTTTTCCTCAAAAATTTTTTACGTCTTACTATAGCCTTACGTCAAAAAATGTGTACGTCTTAGTATTAGCCTTATGTCAAAATATTTTTACGTCTTACTATAGCCTTACGTCAAAAAAATGTGTACGTCTTAGTATAGCCTTACGTCAAAAAAAATTTTTCCTCAAATATTTTACGTCTTAGTATCCTTACGTCAAAAAATGTTTTCCTCAAAATATTTTTTACGTCTTACTATAGCCTTACGTCAAAAAAATGTGTACGTCTTAGTATAGCCTTACGTTAAAAAAATGTGTACGTCTTAGTATAGCCTTACGTCAAAAGTTTTTCCTCAAATATTTTTACGTCTTACTATAGCCTTACGTCAAAAAAATGTGTACGTCTTAGTATAGCCTTACGTCAAAAAAATGTGTACGTCTTAGTATAGCCTTACGTCAAAAAAATGTGTACGTCTTAGTATAGCCTTACGTCAAAATTTTTCCTCAAATATTTTTACGTCTTACTATAGCCTTACGTCAAAAAATGTGTACGTCTTAGTATAGCCTTATGTCAAAATATTTTTTACGTCTTACTATAGCCTTACGTCAAAAAAATGTGTACGTCTTAGTATAGCCTTACGTCAAAAAAATTTTTCCTCAAAATATTTTTTACGTCTTACTATAGCCTTACGTCAAAAAATGTGTACGTCTTAGTATAGCCTTACGTCAAAAAATTTTTCCTTCAAAAATTTTTTTACGTCTTACTATAGCCTTACGTCAAAAAAATGTTGTACGTCTTAGTATAGCCTTACGTCAAAATTTTTTTACGTCTTACTATAGCCTTACGTCAAAAAAATGTGTACGTCTTAGTATAGCCTTACGTCAAAAAATGTTTTCCTCAAAAATTTTTTACGTCTTACTATAGCCTTACGTCAAAAAATTTTTCCTCAAAATATTTTTTACGTCTTACTATAGCCTTACGTCAAAAAAATGTGTACGTCTTAGTATAGCCTTACGTCAAAAAATTTTTTACGTCTTAATAGCCTTACGTCAAAAAATTTTTTCCTCAAAATATTTTTTACGTCTTACTATAGCCTTACGTCAAAAAAAGTGTACGTCTTAGTATAGCCTTACGTCAAAAAATTTTTTCCTCAAAATATTTTTTACGTCTTACTATAGCCTTACGTCAAAAAATGTTTTCCTCAAAATATTTTTTACGTCTTACTATAGCCTTACGTCAAAAAATGTGTACGTCTTAGTATAGCCTTACGTCAAAAAAATGTGTACGTCTTAGTATAGCCTTACGTCAAAAGTTTTTCCTCAAAATATTTTTACGTCTTACTATAGCCTTACGTCAAAAAATGTGTACGTCTTAGTATAGCCTTACGTAAAAAATATTTTTTACGTCTTACTATAGCCTTACGTCAAAAATGTGTACGT
>QKNR01009172.1:0-10461 GCA_028031935.1 Paedocypris micromegethes | reverse complement strand
CAGGGTAGATGAAGCACTCAGCTGGTCACTGGAGGAGCTGCTGATGCTTGATGGAGGCTGGAACAAGCTGAACTAGTCCAGAAAATACGGTACTTCATTTTATTTGAGCCATTAGGTTCATCTATAAGCCGCTACTTTTTTCATATGTTTTGAACCATGCGGCTTATACAAAGGTGTGGCTATTCTGCTGATTTTTTCCACCACTAGGGGCGCTCTAAGCAGATATCATTTTTATAAGTTTTAATCAGCAAAGTTGCTGGTGTTAAAATACAGGTTAGAAAAGGATCTATTTAGTTTCATACATGTACATTTACAAGTCAAAATCGTTCCGTTCCTGTAGTTTACCCTGGTTTATCGCGGTAGTTATGTTCGAAGCCCGACCGCGATAGGTGAAAATTTGCATTTACGTATTTATTGAACACTTATTCAGACTTTTGCTGCTGAGTGTGAAGCGGCCGGGATGGGAATCAGCACCTCCAAGTCCGAGACCATGGTTCTCGACCGGAAAAGGGTGGAGTGCCCCCTGCAGGTCAGAGACAGGGTCCTTCCCCAAGTGGAGGAGTTTAAATATCTCGGGGTTTTGTTCACGAGTGGGGGGAGGATGGAGCGGGAGATCGACAGACGGATCGGTGCTGCGTCCGCGATAATTAGGACGCTGCATCGGTCCGTCATGGTGAAGAGAGAGCTGAGCCAAAAAGCAAAGCTCTCGATTTACCAGTCGATCTACGTTCCTACCCTCACCTATGGCCACCAATTGTGGGTGGTGACCGAAAGAACGAGATCCCGGATACAAGCGGCGGAAATGAGCTTCCTCCGCAGGGTGGCTGGGCTCTCCCTCAGAGATAGGGTGAGGAGCTCGGCCATTCGGGAGGAGCTCGGAGTAGAGCCGCTGCTCCTTCGGGTTGAGAGGGGACAGATGGGGTGGTTCGGGCATCTGGTAAGGATGCCCCCCGGACGCCTTGCTGCTGAGGTGTTCCGGGCATGTCCCACCGGGAGAAGACCCAGGGGCAGACCCAGGACGCGCTGGAGAGACTATGTCTCCCGGCTGGCCAGGGAACGCCTCGGAATTCTTCCGGAAGAGCTGGAGGACGTAGCTGGGGCAAGGGAAGTCTGGGCCTCCTTACTGAGGCTGTTGCCCCAGCGACCTGGCCCCGGATAAGCGGCAGAAGACGGTACGGTTATTCAGACTTTTAAAACACTTTTTTTCAGGTAGTATTCTTTATTAATGTTAACAAACTTCTCAATACAAAAATCACAGGAACAGATGTCTAGTAATAATGGCAAGTAAGTGCACAACATAAAAAAACGAAAGATTGGTAAGCAGATGCATACAGTACAACGGAACGAATGTCAAGCAATAAAACAGTAAGTGCTTTATTGTTTTATGCACCACGTAAAATTGCAAAACGAAAAATTATCATGCTACCAATACTATCAAATTTCATACATTCATTAATTTAACAAATGCAAGCAAAAAAAAAATTATTGCACCGGAATTGCACCGCAAACGAAAAATTGTTGTGCGTACAGTAACGTAACGAAATATTCATTAATAATATACCCTGCTTCTCGCTAGCACGCGTCTGCGCAGATATTAATTTTAAAGTGTTTGAATGGGGGGTTATCAGGCGTAAGTGCTGGAGCTGCTTCCGACATTAGCATCTCTGCGCCGAGACGCGTCCGCAGAGGCCCTTCTCCAGCCGCTACCAGACCACATCAGCAGACCTCGCGGTCCTGCACAAATATTTATGCTTACCTAATTAAAAAAATCCGCCAAGCCATGAATCCACGAACATATGTAATAAAGAAAAAAAAACTCTCTTGCAAAACTCTCCAGGTTTGGACTGAAACCCTTGTTCCCTGTCAGGTAATGTTGTCCCCAGTAGTGTCAAGTGAACAACTGGAAAGGGAACTTTTTTTTAATAGTGTGGATGCGGCTTATATACAGGCATAAAATACGGTATATTATAATAGAAGCTAAAAAGTGATACTGTTGGTCAAAAATCAATAAACCAAAAAGGTACAAATAAACTGATCTAGGATAGTTTTAACCTCACATGGGATATCATCATCTTCATCGTATGAAGATGAAGGAGGAGAGCCCAGCCCTACTACTCGACCTCATCCCTTCGGAAAACACAGGCGTCATACTCTGCGAGTATCGTTCCTGAGGAGAAACACAGCCAGAACTAGGTCACTAGTCTGGACTCGATGGCACCAGGGAACAGAGGCCGGGGTTCCAGGGGTCTCGGCACTCCGTTGGCCGTAACCCCTAGTGTGCTGAGCGGACTGGACGTGTCTTTAGCCTAGCTCGAGGGTAGAAGAACACTGAGATTGGAGGCTGGCCCCAGAGGCTGGGGTTGGCTCCTGCAGGCCTACACCGTGTCGGTATTGCCCTCCACTGCAGATAGTACCTGCGTGGATACCGACGCCTTATCCAGTTCGTAGAACCGAATAAAGGTGTTGGGTTTAGCACAGCCGGTAGCTCTGCATATGTCTGCTAGAGAGACTCCCCTCACCACTGTGATCGATGAGGCCATACTCCTGGTAGAGTGGGCTCTCACATTCAGCGGGCAAGGCAACTTTCGGACGTGACACGCGAACTTAATCGCATCAACGTTCCAATGCGAGAGTCTCTGCTTGGTGACGGCATTCCCTTTCTGTCGACCACCATAGCAGACAAAGAGCTGTTGCGAGCTTCTGAAGCTCTCTGTGCGCCGTAAGTATGTGCGTATAGCTCTTACTGGGCACAGTGGGGAGAGCCTGCAACGTCACTACCTGATCCCTGAAGGGGGTAGTGGGCACCTTGGGCACGTAACCAGGTCTGGGTCTCAGCACTAGGTGCGAGTCTCCAAGGCCTAAGGTGAGGGACTGAGGATCTGCAGAGAACACCCCCGCCGGCCTAAGTGCCTGAGCACTGCATCCTTCAGTGCGATCAACTGAATCGTCCAGTCAGGATCCTGAAGCCGCGCACTCTCAGGAAGAGAGGGCAGCCTGCGCTATCTTCGTAAAGACTCGCGGCGACAGAGGGAGGCCGAAGGGCAGGACCTTGTATGCAGAGAACCCCTCTAGGTCCCCGACCCGTTTCACTGATGCCAGTGCTAGTAATAGCGTAGCCTTCAGTGTGATCAGCCTGAGACTCGTAGTCTCCAGCGGCTCAAAGGGGGGAGAGCAGAGGGTCGCCAACACCAAGCTCAAATCCCACACCGGGGTCGGGGGAGGTCTGGAAGGGCGAACCCTTCTAACACCTCTTAGAAACCTAGTCGTCAGGTCGTGCCGGCCGACTGTCTTCGCCTCGATGAGGTCATGTGAGGCGGATATCGCGGCTACATAGACTCTAGGCTACATAGCTTTCCTCAAGCTTCTGCTGGAGAAACGAGAGAACCGTAACGACGGGGCAACTCATTGGGTTTTCGTTTTTCTGGCGGCACCAGGTGACGAAAATCTGCCACTTGAGGTCATACAACCGTCTCGTAGATGGTGCACGTGCCTGAGCGATAGTGTCCTGTACCGACCGTGGCAGATCGTCTAACGAGGTGACCAGACATGGAGGTTCCAGAGGTCTGGTCGTGGATGCCAGAGCGAGCCCTGTGCTTGTTAGAGGAGGTCCGCTCTCAGAGATAGCTGCCTCGGAGGGGACGTGACCAGATCCATGAGATCTGACGTCCAGGTCTAGTCGGGCCAATAGGGGGTGATCAAGATTACCTGATGAGCCTCCTTCCTGACTCGACCCAGTAGCTGGGGAATCAGGGTAACTGGCGGGAAGGCGTACTTCCTCATGTGTTGAGGCCATGGGTGGGAAAACGCGTCTACACCGAGTGGCGCCTCGGTTAGTGTGAACCAGAGTGGACAGTGGGTCGATTCGTCTGAAGCAAAGACATTTATCTGTGCTAGACCGAATTCCCCCACACCTCTGTCACCACTTGAGGGTTCAGCCTCCATTCGCCAGGGGCGGGGCCCTGCCTCGACAGTGCATCCGCAGCTGTGTTGAGGAACCCTGGAACGTGGACTGCCACCAGAGACTTGAGTCTTGGCAGACACCACATCCAGAGGCAACCTGCGAGCTTGTTGAATTGAATTGAATTGAAAAATCCTTTATTAGTCCCACAGCGGGGAAATTTCACGTCACAACAGCAACAACAAAACCAAACAATAAATAAACAAACATCACCATAACGCACTGCACACATCATAATAAACAAACAAACACAGATCATAAATGAACAAGTAGCGCTGCCCGTCATAAGCATAGTTCCAGTCACCAGTTTACATAGTTTCCAGTCACCGTTTAGATTTAAGTTCAAATTGTAGAGTCTAATCGCAGCAGGTAGGAAGATCTGCGATATCTCTCCTTCACACAGCTGGGTGAATCAGTCGCACTGAAGCTGCTCTCCAGAGCAGACATGAGTCCACCAGTGGTTGTAGACTGGGGGCGTGGACCCGCGGCTGTCGCACACTGCCCTCACCCCGTGTTGGATGCATCCGTAGATACCACAACACGACGGGAGTGTTGTCCGTAGGTTTGTCTCGAGTCAGCATCCTGAACGAGAACCTGTGAAGGTAACTGTTCAGGGATCTCAGATCCAAAATGGGCCGCATACCAACGGTCTTCTTGGGGACCACAAAGTACGAGTGGTAAAGCCCGCTCCTCGTCTCGGCTGGGAGCTAGCAGCGAGGAGACCTCTGCCCTTAATTTTGCCTGTTGATCGTCACTTCCTGTTTCACTTGTGTTTGTAGCTTCGCTGCTAGCTGAGATCGTACTAAATAATCAGCACATAGCGGCTTTTTGAAATGTAGTGAAGGAATCTAATGGCGATCTTAGATCCACAACTTTTCATTTAATTCCGTTAACAAGTAAAAGCCGCGGTTTCAACACAGTTTTTAGCGTCTTCGCACTCCGGAAAAGGTAAGTTCTACCTCATGCTACATGTATAGTTTAGCTCTATCGGTCGGCCTGATGGGCTTTATTGCGCTAAATGCAGAAGGTTTTAAAGGCTAAACCGATAAATTGAGGAAGGAGTTACAAACACTCATCCGGCGGTTAGAGAAGAAAAAGACAATGTGAGAGTGTGAGACGGTCCCGGATGCCGTTAGCTTTAGCGCTGAGGCACATTCCTCTGTTCCGGTGACTGTGAGGGGAATAGTCGCATTCGAAGCGGCATCACTCCTCCGTTCTGCTGTTAACTGCGAAGAGGCTTTCCCCGCTCGAACGGCACCGTCTTGTGCCTTGGTGATGGGACTCCATAGTGCGGAACCGAGAGTAGAGACACCAGCCAATACTGATGAATTGTCATCCAGACCAGATTGGTCTGATATCACATCGCGTCTGAAAGTGCTGGCTAATGGTAACGTAAATATTCTAGAGTAGTTATTCACGCCGGCACTAATGATGTCCGACTTCGCCAGTCCGAGTCACTAAAACTAATATTAAAGAGGTGCTTGAAGCTGCCAAAAGATATCAGACGATGTAAATTACTACTGGGCCCTCCCGCTTAATGGGTGACTAGAGTATATAAAGGGATTATACTCGACGACTTTAACATTCACCTAGATCAGGGGTCGGGAACCTATGACTCGTGAGTCATTTATTGCTCTTTTGGCTGCGTATGGCTCTTAGACAAAGCTTTAAAATACATAAATGTAATCGTTCTCCGGTATTTCAATCCCTTTCATTTCCTAGACACAAAAAACAAAGTTTTATGGTACAGTAATGACCTAAAAGTCCTAAAATCATCAAGTAGAAAGCTAGAAAGGAAATGGAGAAAAACTAAACTCGAAGTATTTCACAGTGCCTGGAATGACAGTATAATCGCATATAAACAGGCACTAAAATCCACAAGATCTACATATTTTAGTAAACTTATCTCTGCAAATCAAAATAATCCTCGTTATCTGTTTAAAACTGTAGCTCAGTTGACAAAGAAAAAGGGCACGGTAGACTACCGTACACGGTAGAGGCCGGCGGGCGAACTGCAGAGCGTAGCCGAGTCTCACTGTTCGGATCACCCAGGGAGACGGACGAGGGAGGACGCACCACTCCCTCAAGTACGTCTGAGGGGATCAACGAAGCCGCGGGGTCCCCAGACCGGGGTCTGGGGCCGGCGCTCTGACGGGAGTCTCCCTCAGGGAGAACTTGGGGCAGGTGACTCCTGGCCGTGAGGCAAGAAAGTTCTGCATCCCGTTTGAGCTTACAGGCTGCCGAGGGCCGCGAGGGAACAGAGGAGCCTGAGTGTGGATGAGTGTGGCTGCTGAGTGTGCTGTGTGAGTGTGTGCATCTGTCTTTACAGTTAAGTTACTTCTGTGTCCACCTGGGATGGACTTCGACCGTGGTAGCTCGATCATGGAGCTCAACCATACTCCTGCTCTGCTCCCTCCACTCCACACAGGGGCAAGGGAGGCCGTTTGGCGTGCGCCGCCCTCTTGTGGCGAGATCTGCTCCTCTGCTGCGGCGGTGGAGGTGCCGGGGTTGAGGGACATCAGCCGCAGTCACTGGGCGTCGCCGGCGTCTTCCAGCTGGATGCTTTCGCCATGGGCCTAGAAAAGACATGCGAAATAGCTTAGTCTGCAGCTGGAGGGTGGAGAACTGTTGCACAGTTGAACGTTCTCTGACCTATTCAAAGAACCGAGGTTACGCAAGTAAACATAGACGTTTTTCAAGACTAAAATAATGACACACTTCACTATTAAACTAAATTATTTAAAAGTTCAAATTCTGAGCATTTGTAAGGCGCTTTTCACAGTTTTAATCTTCTCAAGTGCACGTGTGAGTGTGTAAGAGGATTGGTGCTTTTTATTCATCAGTAATTGGTGTTAAATATGTCTGTGATTATCACTATGACGACGACCAGTGAGCAAGTATATACGCCACAGTACGTCTCACTCTGATGTCATGCTGTCGTCAAGGCAACCAAACAAAGCAGAAGATTCTAGAGTGTTTCCTCACTGAAGAAAGGTTGTGTGTGTCACGTCTGATGGATTATTCTGCTTTATTCTGGACTGTGGGGATTCTGACGAGTGTCGGTGAGTTTGTCTGAGGAACAGTGTGTGATGCTTTGATTCTGCTGCTGCGTCTCACTGTATTTACAGTAGAGGAACTGTACTGTACCTCACACTGACTCTTCTCTCCTCTCTCTCTCTCTCTCTCTCTTCTGTCGTCTCTCTCTCTCTCTCTCTGTCTGTCTCTCTCTCTGTTTCTCTCTCTCTCCTCCTCTCTCTCTGTCCTCTCTCTCTCTTGTCTCTCTGCTCTCTCTGTCTCTCTCTGTCTGCTCTCTCTGTCTGTCTCTCTCTCTCTGTCTCTCTCTCTCTGTCTGTCTCTCTCTTGTTCTCTCTCTCTCCTCTCTCTCTCTTCTCTCTCTTCTTCTCTCTCTCTCTCTCTCTCTCTCTCTCTCTGTCTGCTCCTCTCCTCTCTCTCTCTCTCTCTCTCTCTCTTCTTCTGTTCTCTCTCTCTGTCTGTCTCTCTCTCTCTCTCTCTCTCTCTCTCACGTCTCTCTCTCTCTCTTTCTCACTCTCTCTCTCTCTGTCTGTCTGTCTCTCTTTCTCACTCTCTCTGTCTGTCTCTCTCTCTTTCTCCTGCAGGTCAGATTTCCGGAATAATTACAATTCATGATATACAGATTCCGGAGCTGAGAAGATCAGTAGGAGACTACTAGTTTGACCATCTCCAGTATCATCTGATCTACAGGTACATTATGGAGAATTTCACTCTGACACTCTAGTAATCTGACAGAGAATGATCAGGATTATACACACTGACTGTAACTTGTCTGGATCCTGTAAACACTTATTATTACAGGAAGGACGACGCTGAACGTCTCAGGTGAGTGTGTGTGTTACTCTGTTCTTCCCTCCATCACACTGATCTGATGTTGTTCTGAGAGACACGTGTGTGTGTGTGTGTGTCAGTGTTCTGTGTGTGTGTGTGTGTGTCTTATGTGGGCTGTGCGTTTAGCGTGTTTGTAGCTTCGCTGCTAAGCTGAGATCGTTACTAAAACAATCAGTACATAGCTGCTTTTTGAAAATTGTGGTGAAATTAATCTAACCGGTGATCTTAGATCCATAACTTTTCATTCCACTCCCGGAAAAAGCCGCGGTTTCATCGAGTTTTCAGCGTCTTCACACTCCTGAAAGCTCTGAGGGTGAGATGTCTCCGCCTGTGGCTGTAGCTGCACCTCATGCTACACGTATAGTTCAGCTCTATCGGTCAGTGATGAGGGTTTATTAGTGATAAGTGTAGAGAGGTTTCAAGGCTGACGGATAGAGTCACGGAGTTACAGACACTCATCCGGGCGTTAGAGAAGGAGAGACAGCGTGAGAGTAGCGAGACGGTCTCGAAAGCCGTTAGCGTAATTTCTATTGACACATTCAGAACAGCAGTTCAGAAAATCATCTCGCAGGCCGGAAGTTTGTCACCCCTGTTGTAGATGGTGTGTAATATTTCTTCTCTTCTTCTAGAAATCTCTGTGGGCATCACTGGTCAAGTCACTGCTGACCTCACCTGTGTCGGCTCTGGTGACACCATCAACTATGTGAAGTGGAAGAAAGATAGAAGAGATCAGTCTCCTGACGACCGCATCAGCATCTTCCCCGGAAACAGATCAGCGTCCATCAGTCGAGTGATGAGATCAGAAGCAGGAAACAAGTTCCACTTCACCACGTCTGATACCTTCTCCATCTTCTCCATACTGCACTGTGAGTCAAAGTCAGAGAAGCTTTTGTCATGTCACACACACACACACACACACACACACACACACACACACACACAGCAGAGCAGTGACAGTGAAACAAGATGAATGAAAAAGAATGAGTGGCTAAAAAGTTGTGTTTGTGATTGTTTCATGATCCACGATATTCTAGTCAGACCAAATTTCTGAACATGAAGCGTCTCTGTGTGTGTGTTCTAGATGGACCAGAAGACGTCCGAATTCATGGTCCTGATGTGGCGTATTCAAGGGAACGTGTTACACTGTTTTGCTCTGCTGCGTCTGAACCTTCTGCTTCATTAATCTGGAGCTACAATGGAGAAGAAGTGACTGGAGTCACTGGAGACACGTTCCTCATCCCTCAGAGTGACCTCACATGCAGTGGAGAATATTCCTGCACGGCCACCAATCACATCACTGAGAGAAGTGTCTCCACCAGCCACCAGCTCCTGGTTAGAGGTGAGAACCTGCAGCACACGACTAACTAGACAAAGCAGCTCCTGAAGAAACATCTCCCACATCCCCCAACACCATGTCACTTTCCTGATACTGGATCTTCTCTTCTCTGGTTTGAACAGAACATTGTGTGAATCCGCGTCTGCCTGAGCAGCAAAGTAAAGAAGAAGGAGAAACTGTTTTCTTGGGCTTCTCCTGCTCCTTCTCCAGAGCCCCAAGATTGTTTGTGTGGTCTTCTGAAACCAGCGGAATCCTCCTCTCTCAACCACACACTGATCCACTAGTTCCAGGAGACGCCGACGCTTGTGTTCCAGTCCAATCCCAGCATTCTGTTGATGACAAACTAACAGCGTATGAAGACAGAGTCAGTGTGTCCAGTCACAATCTCACTCTGGTGATGAGGAACCTGACGCTCCGAGACTCGGGGAACTACAGCTGATTGTAGTGTTTGATGACTGGAGTCAATTCAGAGGAGAAACCACCTGCTGGTGTCCGGTAAGAGTGTGTGTGTGTGTGTGTGTGTGTGTGTGTGTTTGTGTGTCAATTCAGAGGAGAAGCGAGCGGGAGAGGACTTGCTTATCGCCCCAAAACTCAGCCGCCATGTGTTGAATTTCTCTCCAGTGGACGAGAGTCGTTTCTCTTCGCCTTCGGGTGGGGGACAGGTCTCTCACTGTAATTTGTGTCTATGCACCTAATATCAGTGTAGAGTACCCAGCTTTCTTGGAGTCCCTGGAAGAAGTACTGGAGAGTGCCCCAAACGGGGACTCCATTGTTCTACTGGGGGATTTCAACGCTCACGTGGGCAACGACAGTGATACCTGGAGGGGCGTGATTGGGAAGAACGGCCTCACTGATCTAAACACGAGTGGTGTTTTGTTACTGGACTTCTGTGCTAGTCACGGCTTGTCCATAACAAACACCATGTTCTAGCACAAGGGTGTCCATTTGTGCACATGGCAGCAGGACACCCTGGGTAGAAGGTCTATGATCGACTTTGTTGTCGTATCATCAGACCTTCGACCATATGTCTTGGACACTCATGTGAAGAGTGCCACTTTCATGGCAGCCCTCAAGACCCACTTGTTCAAACTGGCTTATTCACTCTAAATGTTCTTTAGTTCTCCTGTTTACTGTATATGTCTTCTAGTTATTTCTGTTTTGTAAAGCGTCCTTGAGTGTCCAGAAAGGCGCTAGAAATCGAAAATATTATTATTATTATTATTATTAAGAGAGGGGCTGAGCTGTCAGCCGATCACCACCTGGTGGTGAGTTGGATCCGGTGGCAGAGGAAGTTGGCAGAGAC
>QKNR01009150.1:0-46684 GCA_028031935.1 Paedocypris micromegethes | reverse complement strand
GGGGGGGGCGAGTGTAGGTGAGCTTTTCTAACTCTGCTGTCATCATGTCAGTCTATCATGTGAAGAACTTTAATTGTGCTAATCAGCTAGTAGAGTTGTTATGATAATAGCAACTTCAATACTAAACTGAGAAAAGTATTGATACCATTTTCGATACCACGGGGAATTTATTTTTTCATTAAGAAAAAACTACATAAGACTGGAACATGAAAATGTGTCTGAATGAGAAATCCCGAGAGAATAAAGTGCAACAATAAATAAAACTGCATTATCTTTTATATTTTCCAGAAGAAAGGATACTCAAAAGCTTTTTAAACGATTTCAATTACAACTAAGTGAGTTTGGTGGGAGCTCTCTAGTCCAAGTCAAAAATGTATGTAAAAGTAAAAGAGTACAATATTTTCTTTGTTTTTCTAAAAAGCTGGTCGTGTGATTGAACGTGAGTGATTTATTCACTGCAACGTGTTGGTCCTCAGATTCTTTCTGTGCTTAAAAATATTACACATTTAGAAATTTTTTTTTTACATGTACAGAATTTGTTTTTATTGTTAGATCAAGTTGTTAAAATTAACAAGCTTACTCCTCAAACTTGTATTAATCTCCCGTTGGTGTGGTAGTAATCTGCTTAAATTATTCAATTAACCAGAGTTGAACAGCAGTATTTATAAACTGATTTAGATTAGGGATTTAATTAAACATCATCATTGATCAGCACATCTTCTGTAAATACAAGTGCAAATGTGCTTCTACTAGGATGAATTCTTACATACATTTCTATTATTATTATTATTATTATTATTATTATTATTATTATTATTATCTGGTCAGATGCGTTGGTGTTTCTCACTCTGAGGCTGATATTTCACTGCGTTGTTAACGGCACAAAATGTGTCTTCAAACACTTGGTAATGAAAACAGTTACTAACTTCTCGTAATTCTTTCAACAGCAACGCTCGTTTTCCTCGAGTCAAGCCGAAAAAAATCAAAATAAAACTTATTTTTTCAATTTAAACTGGTCGCGAAGACTGCAGTCGCCATCATCTATGTATAGTGTGCGCATGCGCGAAGGCGAAAAACAGACTTTTCGGTCACAGTATTGTATCGTTTCAGATTTATCAGTATTGATACTTATCGAAATATCGACATTTTTGACAATAATACTAGCCTGTTTAAAAGCAGAAAGGTGCTCTTACCAATTTTCTTAACGTTTTTAAGAAAATTCGAAATTTTGTATGGCATCACGTTTGGGGGGGCAGTCATAATATTTAGGGGGAAATTGCCCCCCCCCCCCCTTACCCATGCCTAGGTCCGCCCCTGGTACCTAATGTATTCCGTTTTTAGTTTCGTTTTTAATAATTATTTTTATTAGTATTTAAGACCTTTTTGAGGAAATGTCTCAAATTTAAGGAGTATATTCAGTCTACCGAGACGCATCCGATGCTCTAGTGCCAAAACACTGACATTAACGGAAACGCTTGACATTTTCGTTTGCTTTTAAATATCACGCTTGCAATCTTCACATTTTCTTTCGAAACGTTTTTTCGTTTCAGATTTTTTCGTTCGTTCCATTGGTTGGTGAGAATGTGATTGACAGCTGTTGATCATGTGAAGTGCGGGTTATGCTTATACTGGAACATGTGAATAAAACATCAGACGTTTTAATTAGGGTGAGCACGCGTCCTCTTTTCCCCTTCCTCTTTTCACGTCGTGTCGGGGCGTCCGGACGGGTTTAATAAATTCACGAATGTCCGGTTTTCACGCTTCTTTAAAGGACCGTTACCCGTTCGCCAACCGCTTTAAATTATTTGAGAGTGGAATTGCGCGTCCTGTTTCCGGACGGCTATTGTCCCGTAATTTTTCAAATCATTTTTTAAAGCAGCATTTCATGCGAATCATCTCACGCGCTTTTTATGAACACGTCACTATTTCGGTTGGTCTTGAGGAGGGCGGGGCTTGAGAGAGAGATAATTCAAATGCTGAAGCGCGTCTTAATGTTTCAGAGCTTGTTTGTTACGTCACACATACATTTTAATTTATTACCTGAAACTTAATATATTAAAAAACAACATAATGCCCATGCAACGAAAATGAGCAATTGAATTGAAACTGTATATATTATTAAAATATGTCGTATAATAACTTTTAATGACAACTGCCCACTAATATTGCTCACTAATAGACAGATATTACAGTTGTTGTTATTATTATATAGTTGAAGCGGGATTTTATAACAGAAGAGCTGATATTTAGAACACTTTCATATTATTTAATTAATCAATTGATTTTTTTTGTTTATTTATTAGAAAAGAGTCTAGGACTATTTTTGTTACAGATTTACGGATTTAATATTTTTATTGTTCCGAGAAGCTGCAGTTTGAATTAGTCTCAAGGCCGCGCCCGTTCTCTTTTTTTCACCCTAGTTTTAATACATTGTAATGTTGTAACTTTTTTTTTTACAAACTCTGCCACTTTCTTTCATTTGTTTTAATCTCTGATGTACTAAAAACTCCCCTGAGGAGATTATTACACAGCAGTCTATGTTGCGGCCTACGCAGCGGCACTTAAAGGAATAATTCTTTATATACTTTATAGCAAGATAAAATATGATTTGAGACATAAAAATTGAACAGTTGCTGTGAGCAATAAAGTGTAGCGGTTAATTTACAAAGTCTCTGTGAAAACCAAGAAAGTAACCAAACAACTGATGTTCAAACTTCTGAGCTAAACATTCCAAATATAATCACAAAAAGAAATCTTCGGCAGAAAACTAAAAAAAAAACATGGGTCAGCGAACGCTCTTAATCTATTGTGTCCACCATGTGTAACCCTTATTATAAAAGAAGGTCTGAGGTCAACAAGAAAATATGCAATTTTATACAACAAAAAATATACAACAAAAACGTGTTGCCTTGAGTTTGTGTTTTACACCACATAAATAAATATACAGTAAATCAATAATGAAATGGTGCCGTGCACACTATATGGAACCAGGTTTGACTCTGGACTCTCTTCAGGATCCTCCGCTAGGATACTCTTTGTTGATTTCAGCTCTGCTTTCAACACTTTAGACAAGAGCGGACTCCATCTGCAGGTGGATCACAGACTTCCTCACGGACACACAGCAGCACGTGAAGCTGGACAAGCTGGTCTCTCATCCCCTCAAGGCTGCGTTCTTTCCCCACTGCTGCTCTCCACACGTCTGGACATCAGTCTGTCAGCCTCCTGAAGTTTGCTGAGGACACCACCATCTCTGACGGAGACCAGTCGGCCTACAGGAGCGTGACAGCCAGTCTGATGTCATGGTGCCGCTCAACACTCTGAAGACAGTGGAGATGACCCCCCCCCCATCATCCTCTGTGACCCCAGTGACCTCTGTGGAGACCGTCATCAGCCAGGAGCTCGAGTGGGAGCGGAACATCAGCTCCATTACTAAGAAGACGCAGCAAATAATATTTAAGGCTCTTAAATAATACATATAATAGATAATGTACTAATCAGATTAATCGTTTTATTTTATATCTACTCGCAAATGTAAGTGATTGAGACTTTTTGTTCTTTTTATCTACTTTGTTCTACCAGTTTTCAAACATTGAGGTTAAATTCTGTTTCTGTCTTGGAAAACAATCGTTTGTTTTCACATTTCTTTTTTTTGGGCCTATATTGAGCACGAATAAAAATACTTCTTAATACTTAAGCTCATTTAAAATGGGATAATTTGTTACTTTGACTCAAGTCTTTTTGAAATGGGTGACTTGTTACTTGTATTGGAGTAGTTTTTACAGTAAGTATCTGTACTTTTACTCAAGTATGGCTGTCTGGTACTCTTTACACCCCTGGCAGAAATGTTCTGAATAACACACGTCCACATGATATTAGCAATCTAATTCAAGTTGCTTTAGCCACATATGATCTAATTTATAAATTGTAATTCTATTGAGGGTGATTTCTGGGTTTGATTTGTCTTTGTGTCACTGTCTCCATTAATCGGTCCATTTACTGTCCGTCCCAACAGGGTTTTAACTGCAAAGCGTCCATCGTTCTCACTGCAGATTCCAAATCGTCAATTCCCATTAACAATTCAATTTATTCATCAATCAGTTTTCTTAAAGGAGACCTTTATTTTGTGTGAGGTTTCTTTTATGACCTGGGCTATGTTCCTATCACCCTCTGTGACCCCAGTGACCTCTGTGGAGTCCATCATCAGCCAGGAGCGGAGCATCAGCTCCATCACTAAGAAGACGCAGCAGAGGATGCTGATCCTGAGGCAGCTGAAGACGTTCTGCCTCCCCATGAAGATGCTGGAGAACTTCTCAATCACAATACATCGTCAATCACAGATAAGGGATAAGAGATAAGCTTTTATAGTCATCTCACAATGGTGCAACGAAATTAAGGTGCAAATACAGGAAAAGAGTGCAAAATCAAAATAACACAAGGGAAAACACAGAGTGCAAAGTACAAATCAAAAGAACACAAAGGACGTGGAGATGCTTGTACACACGCATCAGTCACACGCAACAGTGGAAGAAAGAGAACTGTACACAGTGCACACACAGTTTCCCATCATCCCAGCAGCTTCTAGAGTGTGTCGAGGTGACGATGCTGAGGTGATGAGGGTGAAGAGGCAGTGAAGAGGCTGGTTTGTTTTCCCTGTCGCTGCTACAGGGTCAGAACTGTTTAACGGTCTGTCAGTCCTAGTGTAGATACTCCTGAACCTTCTTCCTGATGGCATCCGATTATAGAGTGTGTGACCCGGATGTGAAGTGTGTGTGATCATTTTGATATACAAAAATATAGATATACAACACTGACAGTTGTGTGTTTGACCCCCAAGGTCGTCGCTTATCTATATCATCTATATCTCTTGCTCCAGATGTGCACTACAAGGGTTGTCGCGGTGGTGTCTGCTCAGCTGTTGTGTGTGCGTGTGTGTTTGTGTGTGTGTCGTGATGTGTGTGTGTTCACCACCCGCCAACACCGAGAAAAAAGTCGATTTATTCTGAATCTGAATACATCTGTTCTCCCTCCAAACGGTTTTAAATCCATTCATAAATACGCCCGAGAGAAATGAGGGCAGAGTATTTGCAACAACAACAGATAAAAACATTGTAGCAATAAAAAGACACAAAACACACTGAGGAGGTTACAGGTATTTTCTGGGTGTGTATCACGTGACCTGGACTAGTATCGACCTCGTGATGTTATTACACAAGCAGAAAGATGGAGGGACACATGAGCTCCACCGACACGCACACACCTGTGACTTCAACACTTTATTTGTAGAAGATGTCGTGACAGAGTAATATCCTTTTGTTCTTTGTCATGTGAGTTATGCCAGTTAAACACCCCCCCACTCCCACCTTAACACCTGCTCATCAGTGTCATGTGACCCACCACCTCATCACGTGACCAAAATGTACTTTTGCATTATCCAATAATAATGACATACTCCATAACAGACAGGACATACGCACACTCACATATTCCAGGGTCACAAGCACAAGATAATGTCCATCTACGAGATCCAAAACAGTTAATTTCTTGGGCAGACCAGGTGAATATCGCCATCTTCAGGCTGCTGAAGGTAATGGAGGCTATTGGTGAATTAGAAACCACAAGAACGCGAATTATGGGCGAAAAAATGTGTTTTACAAATGTTTTTATATAATATATAACTTTAAATAATACATATAATAGATAATGTACTAATCAGATGAATCATTTTATTTTATATCTACTCGCAAATTTAAGTGATTGAGACTGACTTTTTGTTCTTATTATCTTCTTTTTTCTACCAGTTTTCAAACGTTGAGGTTAAATTCTGTTTCTGTCTTGGAAAACAATTGTTTGTTTTCACACTTCTTTATTTTTTGGGGCCTATATTGAGTACGAATAAAAATACTTCTTAATACTTAAGTTCTTTTCAAGTGGGATACTTTGCTACTTTGTCTTTTCGAAATGGGTGACTTGTTACTTGTATTGGAGTAATTTTTACAGTAAGTATCTGTATTTTTACTCAAGTATGGCTGTCCGGTACTCTTTACACCCCTTTGGTGTCCGTGATCCTTTCTGTGGGAAGGATGTGAGGGATTGTGGGATGTTTAAGGTCACAAAAGATTTCTTGAGTCTTTGCTAATGTGTCCAACACACAAGCAGCATTATTTAAATCAGGTGGTTTGATCAAGTGAGGACACACACACACACACACACACACAGTTTGACTCGAGTCTTCCTCATGGTAACGAGGCCTTTGACTTTCTGACTTGGATTCGGTGATTGGAGAAAAGTTCGTAGCGAAGCTTGTTCATCTCAGAAATGCTTTGGGTTTCTTTAAACATGTGCTTGTGGTTTTCTGAACATCCTGGTTTTCTCCAAACACCAGATCTGTGAATATTTTAACTTGATGTTTGTGAAGATTATTATATCTCCAAAAGAAACTCTTTGTTTTTGTCTTTCCTGTAGTTTCACCACTTTATCATCTCCCTTCATCGTGAAGTCTGTAGGGCAGCTGCATTATGATGGTCACCATATTAGCTAAACCCTATCATTTACAAACTTATATCAATCTATCATTCTAGATCAATTCTAGACCTCAGTATATTATAACAGTTAATACATGTTCTATCAATTATTTCAAGAGATTTAGTTGTGGAATTTTTGAGAAAGTTAATTTTGAAATCCTTGTACAGTTCAATACTTCAAAATTGAGTAAAAATGATTTCTTCAATCTTCTGTTACAGGTAAAAACAGTTTCTTGTGATGGGACAGGTTTAGTTCATGTGTGTCAAGTTTTATAGTGGATTTTTCGAGAAAATGTATTTCGATGTGCACAGTATAATACAATATTCACAAATGAATGCAACATTTTTCTTTTATCTTCTGTTAAAAGTAACAACTGATTCTCGTTCTGGGCGTCTGTGTGCCAAGTTTCAAGAGATTTTATGGTGGAATTTTCGAGAAGATTATTTTTGAAATTCCTGTACAGTATAATGCGATATTAAAAATGTAAATAAAATTCTTTCTTTTCGCAAAGGAAAATACAAGCGCGGACGAGAAGCGCGGCTCTAGGAGGCACAGCTGACGTCACCGGAGTATGTGGGAGGAGTCACATTTTAAAATGTGATAAATTACATGTTATTTAATTATTTCAGACGTTTAGATGATATTTTTGGACTGTTGCACCATTCAATGTGTGATTTTAACGTGTTTTAGAAATCTTAAATACTTATCATAAATCGATAACTCTCACGCTAACAACACGAGAGAGTTGAGTTTTTACACGAGAAGTGTGTTTTTTGGAGGATTCCACAAGTAAACGGCGAGAGTGTTTTTACAAAGACCTACACACACACTTTACACACTTAGGCTTGATAAAATCGCAACCTATAATGTTTCACGCGATCTGCACGCGGCAGGAACTCTTTTACAAATCGAAATATATGGTCACCCAACTATTATAAACGACGTATATTTTACAAGAAAGATTATTTTATCTCAGACACGATTGTGAATTTTGCCGTTTTATGTAAGAAAACGGCTCAGGGCCGGCGACCGATGATGACGTCACACACCTGTTACAGCACGCGGACCAGATCATGTGTCGTCCAGATGTTCTCATGCTCACGTTGTTGCTTTTATTTTACCTTTTGAAACCTAAAGTTGATTGCACTCGTCGTAACAAATAATACCTTTTTTTTGTGTGTCTGACATAATTGTTTGCTGTCTGACACACGATTATTATTATTATGTGTATATTTATAAATGTATGACAAACCTGTGTGTTGTGCAGTCTGGTTTAATTTGCCTAAATGTCGGTTTTACACATTGACGACTATAATCAGTCATATTATTAACTACAATAATCAAAAGCAGCGTCATACAGTTCTGAACATTAGGGTGTTTACAACTACAGAACTACGGAACCTCCTCAGATTTAAAATTTGATAGCAAAAGTTTATAATTCCCTTATTATTTTTCCATCTTACACGTCATCGTGTCAACTTACAACCAATCAAATAGTGCGACGTCATCATTACTCGCCGGCACCGAGCCGTTTTGCAAAGTCTTTTTTTTACCGAGCGTGTCTACATAAAAAGTAGTTTTGCATTAATACAATTTTATTAAAGATTTTATTTAATTTTACATTTCAAAGCTTCATTTATTTGATTACTAAATTCTTCGGAACACAAATGCTAAATTAACCATTACATCCCGATAATATATGAACATTTTAGATCAGAATCAGAAACGAGTCGAGTTGAATATTGCCACATCTCAGATCAGATGTCTCCTCTGATGCTCTTAGTAGAACTCTTCTCAGTTCTGCTCTCTCATATTATTATATTAATACCTTAACCAGGTATAAACAAGATCTTTTTAGACCGATTACATCCCTGAGTGTAAACGATAAACTAGCTGTTGTCTTCTACATCAACAGACTGAAATAAAGGTTTGTCTAAAAAAAAAGATAGTCTCAAACATGATACTGGTATTATAAATCCTGGAAACGAAAAGATAACCTTTGATCTTTTTAACCTGTGATGTGTGTTTCGTGGATTGTTCTTTCTATAATTTTTACCTGTCTGGTCGGATGGGTTAAATGCAGAGACAAAATATCCCTAGTGAGGGACTAATAAAAGTTCAATTATTATCATTATTATTGTTAAACAAGTAATTTTATATATTTTAATATTATAATAATTTGACAGTATACAATTATAAAAAAAATAAATGAAGGCACATTAGCACATGGAGATCACTATTGAATGGGTTATTGACTATTTGTGCTTAAAGTATTAAAATCTACATTTAGCACAAACCAAAGTGGCACAAAAAAGTGCTGAAAAGTGTTTATTGTAGATGAAACTGTGCATTTCATGGTTATTTCGTGTGTTTCTATTTCAGCTTTAGAGGCCATTTCATGGTAGATAAACTTATTATATAGAAAATATAAAATATTGTGTCATGTCATGTCAAGATAAGTCTACATTACATTTCCAGGAAAACATATTTATATACATTCAAATATTTAAACTAGTTTGTTTCAAATGATTTTTGATTAAACAAAATGTATTTAAAAGCATAAATGCGTATAACACAAAGAAATGATTCTTTCAATGTCTCTTGAGTGAAATGTCTTCTCTGTTTTAAAAACAGGGCATTATAATGTAGAATTGCAGTTTATCGTTCACTGTTAGTGTTCTTTCGTCTCATGAGAGCGTTGAGAACATACACCATCAACTTTTTTGTTTTTCTTGCACATACCATCATCACCCTCTTTGCAATAGCGCATGACGTCTCCAATGTGTAATTCCTTATTCTAATGGATAATATAGGAGTGGACAGGCAGTAACTCTCCACGTGCAGTGACCAATTACAGAGCAATTTTCGTGTTCGTATTGTCAAGCAAGTTTTGTGTCGTGAAAATCACTGGAGTGTTAATGTCATGTACACACAGTGACGATAAAGGCCACGTCATCTGCCAGAAGCTTTTATCCAAAGTCACTTTCACATTGAATTGAATTGAATTGAAAAATCCTTTATTAGTCCCACAGCGGGGAAATTTCACGTCACAACAGCACCAACAATCCAAACAAATAAATACACAAACATCACCTAACGCACTGCACACATAATAACAACAAACAAACACAGACATAAATGAACCTGCCCGTCATAAGCATAGTTCCAGTCACCAGTTTAAATTTAAGTTAATTGTAGAGTCTAATCGCAGCAGGAGGAAAGATCTGCGATATCTCTCCTTCACACAGCGGGGGTGAATCAGTCTCTCCAGAGCAGACAGTGAGTCCACCAGTGGGTGAGAGTCCAGGTCCAGGATGGATGATAGTTTATCCAGGACTCTTCTCTCACCCACCTCCTGCACTGTGTCCAGAGTGCATCCCAGGACAGAGCTGGACTTTTTGATGATCCTGTCCAGTCTCTTCCTGTCTTTGCCTGAGATGCTGCTGCTCCAGCAGACCACACCGTACAGGATTGCTGATGCCACCACAGAGTCATAGAAGATCTTCAGGAGTGACCCTCTCAGTCTCCTCAGGAGGTAGAGTCTGCTCTGACCCTTCCTGTACAGTGCGTCTGTGTTGTGAGTCCAGTCCAGTTTGTTGTTCAGATGCACACCCAGGTATTTATAAGACTCCACTCTCTCAATGTCCATTCCCTGGATGTGCATCGGTGGGATGACAGTAGACTGTCGCCGGCGAAAATCCACCACCATCTCCTTAGTTTTCCCTGCGTTGATCAGGAGGTGGTTCCGCCGACACCAGTCCACAAAGTCCTGAGTGAGTCCTCTGTACTCAGCATCGTTACTCCTGTGATCAACCAACAATTGCTGAGTCATCAGAGAACTTCTGCAGAACACAGCCGTCCGTGTTGTGTCTGAAGTCTGAGGTGTAGAGGGTGAAGAGGAAAGGAGCCAGTACAGTCCCCTGTGGAGCCCCCACACTGCAGCTCAGAGTGTCAGACACACAGTCCTTGGCTCTCACAAACTGTGGCCTGTTTGTCAGATAGTCCATGATCCACTCCGTCAGATAGAGGTCCACACCAGCCTCCTCCAGTTTGTGTTCCAGAAGCACCGGCTGGATGGGTGAAGGCGTGGAGAAATCAAAAAACATGATCCTCACGCTACTGTCGGGCTTCTCAAGGTGAGAAAAGCTCGGTGCAGAAGAGATGACGCGTCTTCCACTCCCGTGCCATGTCTGTAGGCAAACTGCAGTGGGTCAAGGTAGGTTCCCACAGCAGATCTGAGGTGACCCAGGACTAGTCTCTCCAGTGTCTTCATTAGATGGGACGTGAGAGCCACGGTCTGAAGCTGTTGAGGTCTTTGGCCTGCGGTGTCTTAGGCACTGGTACCACAAGGAGGTCTTCCAGAGCTGTGGGACCTTCCTCAGCTTGAGGCTCAGATTGAAGACTAGTTCCAGGACTTCACACAGTTCATCTGCGCAGGACTTGAGGAGTCTGGACTGATGCCATCTGGTCCGGCTGCTTCCTACCGTTGATTCTTTAAGCTGGTTTCTCACCTGTATACTGGAGAAAGACAGGGGTTGTGGTGTGTTGCAGTATCAGTGAGTAGAGGGTCTTGATGGGCTGGTCTGCAGGAGGTGCTGATGGTGTGGAAAGCAGCTGCTGCGGGGTGGGGGGGGCTGCTTGGTCGAATCGATTAAAGTGATGGTTCAGGTCATTGGCCCAGTTCATGTCCCCCTCACTGAGGGTGCGGGCTTAAAGCCAGGATGGTTTTCAGGCTTTTCCACACTTCCCTGAGGAGCATCCAAAGCACTCAGAGCAGCACACACACACACACACACACACACACGTTCATTCTTCAGTGCTGGAGATTCTAACCCACCTCAGCGTTCCTTCTCTGACGGTCGGAAGCGTCGTCTCAGCTCACTGAAGCTCAGGAGGAAGTGTAAAGTGCAGGGAGCAGAGGTTTGTGCAGGTCAGGTGACCCTGCAGGGCGTGGCTGGGCGGGGCTACATCAGTCTGCAGCAGGGCTCTTTGGTGCTGGTGACGTCCTCCTCAGGCGCCCGCAGCTTCAGCAGAGGCGGGTCTCCACTGGCCAGGGTGAAGTACACGTCCTGGAGGGGCGGGGCCGGTGGGCGTGGTTCAGGCGTGAGCGGGGCTTGAGGAGCTTGGAGGTCAGCCAGCGTGTGCAGCGAGCGCTCTCTGCTCAGGGCGTCGCCCGGGTCCGGCTCTGTGGGCGTGTCTCCGTTACCCAGGACCACCAGCGGAGGCTCCGCCCCTGACGCCTGCGCCCAGCAGAAGAAGAGAAGTCAGCGCCACCCAGAACATCTACAGGAAGTGGCCGCGCCTTTGACCCTCCCACTGTGACGGCATGTACTCCGCTGCAGCGTGTGAGTGTGTGTGCGTGTGTGTGTGTGAGAGAGTGTGTGTGTGTGTGTGTGTGTATGTGTGAGAGTGTGTGTGTGTGTGTGCAGTAGGTCATCACGTTAGCCCAGCAGACAGCAGTGTGCAGTGGTGTCCACCCGTCAGCATCAGGCTGGTCAGGACTCATGCCGCCCTCAGGAAGCCGTGCGCCGCAGGAGAAGCGCGGAGGTGACGCCCACTGATGCCTGCGGGGGGCGTGGTCAGTGTCTCACCAGGCCTCAGCTCACGCAACATCTCCAGCTCTACAGCCGCACGACACTCCTCGATCCTCTCCTGGGTCACGCCTGCACACACACACACACACACTTCCTGACTGGTTGTTTTTTTTACTCGAAAAAACAAAAATATACATTGTGTGTGCATGTGTGTGCGCGTGCGTGCGTGCGTGCGTGCGTGGTACAGTCTGTAAAATGGAACAAAAATCCCAGACCGACATCAGACGCACTGTAGACTGACAGACTGTCACCTTGACTGGTCAGGACGCTCTCAGAGGTCGAAAGGTCACCGGCGGCGGCACGTGATGTGTTTTCGGGCTGGTCCGCGCATGTTCGCGTGTCTGTCGGGTGCGCGCGCGGGTCTCGGGAGCGCGCCTCTGATTGGCCGCAGCGGGCACGCGCGCTCAGTCGACGCGACTACGTGAAAATTGACCTTGTCCCGTTGACGTTATCTGACGGTTTCTCTCCGCGCGGTTTACTCACGTCACGTGTTTTTAACGATTCGTCGCCTTTGTCAGACGAGCTGAAAACGGCCAGATCTGTTCTGAACACTCGCTCAGGTCACGTGACGTCAGTGTTTATCACGAGCGCAGCGCCCCCTGCTGTTCACGCTCTGTATGTCTCTCTCTCATCTGTCTGTCTATCTGTCTGTCTGTCTGTCTGTCTGCTCTGTCTGTTCGTCCGTCCGTCCGTCTATCCATCATCCGTCTATCCATTCGTCTCTCTCTCTCTCGAAAAATGTGGCTGAGTCGTTTCGAACGCACCTCTGAAGGAATATAAAAAAATACTGCGTTAGGGTTAAATTAAAATTAAAAATAGTAAAAATGTGTTTTGTAAACACATACGAAATAGCAAGATGGGAGTTCCTCAAATTAAAAATTTGTGAATTCTCAATTGATAATAGTAAAATACTTGCCACAATTAGGAAACAACAAGAAAGTACAATTATTTATGAGATAAACAGACACTGTAATGAAAATAATGTGAGTGATGCTTTATGTGAGTAAAGCAAACTGATCTCTCTGCAATTAGAACTAGACAATCTTTACATTAAGAAATCCAAAGGTGCATTCATACGTTCAATGGCTAAATGGATTGAACAGGGAGAAAAAAGCACTTCTTATTTTTGTAGATTTGAAAAAAGAGACAGTCAAGTAACTCGGTCCTGTCTCTTATGATAAATGATGTTGAGTGCACGGAGCCTTCTCTTATAAACAAGGACATCTATCGCTTCTACAGTGACTTGTTCTCTCCCAACTTTTCCCCAATAGAGTGTGATCATTTCTTTCAGTTTATTCCCTAATGGATGATGATTGGAAAGATTGCTGTAGATTCAGCAATGCAAAACCTTAAACTAAACTAATCTCCTGGCCCTGACGGCCTTACGGCTCATTTTGACAAACATTATTGTGTTGAATCAGACTACTACTGTTTAATGCCTTTATTGAATCCATCGAAGATGGTTCTCTTGGATCTACTATGAAACAGGGTCTGATTACATTAATCCCTAAACCAGATAAAGACAAGTGATATGTGGATAATTTCCGCCCAATCACACTTCTCAATAATGACTATAAAATTCTTTCTCATATATTTGTTAACAGATTAAAAGTGGGCATTAGCCATTTTATCAATGAATCACAATCAGGCTTCCTTAAAGGAAGATCTGTTGATAATAATATAAGGCTTGTGATGGATTTGGTGGAGTGCAGTCACTTGGTGGAAGATCTTGTCTGAACACTACACGAGGAACAGCACTACACCTCCTTCTTGCAGTATTTGCACAACACTACCATACTGCAGGTGTTTTCTTTTTTGCGTTATGTAAAAAACTAGTGTTTCTTGTTTATTGTTTGTGTTGTACATACTGGTATTTATGTTGCATCGTAGGCTGAGGGGAATGTAATTTCTCTGTGCTGTATATCACACATGTACTGCATATGTGACAAAGTTACTTGAACTTGAAGATAATGGGTTCATTCTGTTTTTAGATTTCAAAAAGGCCTTTGATACAATAGAACATACTTTTTTTTCGAAGCTTTAGAACATTTTGGTTTTGGTGAACATTTCATCAAGGTCATAAAATTAAAAAAAATGTATAAAGACATGAATAGCTCCATCTCACTTGCATTTGGTAATACACAAAGATTTCAGATTGGCTGCGGAATAAGGCAGGGATTTCCCATTAATAATAATAGTAATAATAATAACAAGCCCATTATCCCCCCTTCTATTCATATTAGCTGCAGACATGTTGTCCACTTTGATCAATAATGATTTTTCTATGAAGAAATTAGTTGTATTTGATAAGTCCTTAGCAATCAGTCAATTAGCCGATGACACCACATTATTCTTACAAAATAGAGACCAAATTTCTAAAACTATCTCTCTAATCAATTCCTTCTGTTAAAGCCTCGGTGTCTACAACTAAACTGAAGTAAACGTGAACTACTGGCCCCGTTCAAGATCCGTCCTTGTGTAACATCCCAGTTAAAGAGACGGTGAAATACCTTGGCATTTCTATTTCCAGAGACCTGAAGACCAGGTTTTTAGTGAATTGATATTTTCACTCTAACCTTACAAGATGTGATGTTTGGGTTATTAAGAGAACAATTTTTGTTGTGTAAATTGATTAATACTCTTATTCTGTTAGCAAAATATTTTATACAGAAATGTCGGTATTTAAAATCCCCTCCTTTGCTTTACTGTATTCAAAAATGACCTGAAATCCTTTTCAGATGCTCTTAGTAAAATGAATAATTCGAAGGCAGTAAAATTGTTTAACCTGTTTATGTTATATATTTTGATATGAATCCTTGCCCCCCTCTCTCTTTCTCTTTAATTCTTCATCTACAATAATTCTTTAAATTACTAAGATCCTATGTTAAGCCTACCATACAAGACTGTATTTGTATAATTATTATTGCTAATTTGTTGTATTTAGCTTTTGTATTCAATAAAAAAAACAATATTAACATTTTTACAAACAAAAAAATAGTTTTAAAAACAAACAAAATTACAAATTATTACAAGTTACAAACGGAAACCAGCTCCAGGTGAGCACGGTGATAATGGGCGGTGCGATGACGCTCAGGGCCCGCCCGTGGGTGGAGCCAGGGCTGAGACCGTCTGTAACTGCGAACTGTTTTCCATAAATATTTTTCACATTTCAGAATCAGAAAGGGACTTATTCTACAAGTGTGGGCAAACTCACAATGAAATTGTTATGGTTTAGACACGCTCCTGTTACATAAAACATACAAGCCCAAAGTAATTTGCAGATATACACTTATATCCATGGAATGTATATATGTATGTATGGCAGGGGTGTAAACAGTACCGGACAGCCATACTTGAGTAAAAGTACAGATACTTACTGTAAAAATGACTCCATTAACAAGTAACAAGTCATTTTCAAAATTTCAAAAAGACTTGAGTCAAAGTAGCATAGTATCCGATTTTAAAAGAACTTAAGTATTAAGAGAATGTTTCCAAGTATTTTTAGAGAAGAGAAGAAAAGCAGAAGAGAAGGTGAAGAGAAGGTGAAGAGAAGAGAAGAGAAGAGAAGAGAAGAGAAGAGAAGAGAAGAGAAGAGAAAGAAAAGAAAACAGAAGAGAAGAGAGGGAGAAGAGAAGAGCGTTTTGTTTTTGGAGATATTTTATCATATGAAAATACTATAGTAGGAATATTTAAATTTATCTTTTTCTTTATTTTTCCTTTTTTGAAGACCATTCCCCCCCTAATTCGCATAGCGTCTTTGCATTGGTCTTGAACTAAAAAAAAAAGCGCTATATAAATAAACTTGAAATAAATAAATATATAAATAAACTTGCTATATAAATTTAAAAAACTCTTTCGTTCTGTGGTGTGAACATATAGATAAAAAATTGAATTTTTCTTTTTTTAAATTTTTAGACTGTTATGCACTATATAAATAAACTTGAACTCTTTGAAACTTTTGAACTAATATTCCCAGTTAAGTTGTTTTTTTTAGGTATTTGGCAAATACTGTAAGCTTAAAATTGCACAACTCAGAAGGTTTTTTAAATCGGTATCTTCTGCTTTTCAGGTTTGTGGGCCTTTATTCACAGCGTCTCTTGTCTCCCTCTTGTGGTAAAACTAAGTACATACAGGTATCTTTTGGGGTAATTTAACGGAGTTTCATTCAAAAGATGCAATAAATTATTATAATAAATGATTGCATCAAAAGACATTTACAACGTCGGCTGAACAACATCACTTTTCTAATCAGCCAATCAGAGCAGAATATGATCTGTGCGCACACACACACACGCAAAGCATTCCGAAAAAGCAGGAATTTGTCTGTTTTCAATTTCTTTTTTTTAAAAGTATGGTTTAATAGTAAAGTGTGTCGTTGTTTCACAGTCGTGAAAAGTGCGTAACGGAGCGAATAAACCGCTGCTTCTATCTAGTGTTGGTTAGCGAGCGAGACCATTTAACAGAAATAAAAAAAATAGAACCACAAGTAAATGAGAATTTTTTTAAATGGAGACTTTTTGTACTGGCCCCACCGGACCTGCGGTTGGACCAGTCTGGTGGCTATGATGGTTTTAAAAGAACCCCTGTACTAAATCACGCAAACGCCTCATGCTCTTTTGTTTTAATTTAATCTTTTAAAAAAGCTTTAAGTTGAGTCTTTTTTTTTCTTCTGGAAATTTTAATTTAAGGTAATGCAGTTTTAATCATTTGTGCACTTCATTCAGACACATTTTCATGTTCCAGTCTTGGATGGTTGGATGGATTGATTGATTTAAATAATCCGTTTTAAAGTGTCATCTTTTCAACCTTTCACCTTTTTCTCGTATTCAATATTCTATTGACCATTTTCCCTTGTTCATTAGGATTCACCGTCCTTTCATCGTTCAATGCAGAAATTTTAATGAACAGAGATTCTACAGAGTAGAAAATAAATTCATGTTTTATTCTTGCTTTGGTGAAATCTTTAAACGGAAATTCAGCAGATCGGATTCTATCCTTCCACTTTTCGTTTTCTACTGATGTCGCCATTTTTGCTTGTCGCAAAAAATAGAGTAATCTACCTTTTTTCTTTTTTTTCTTTAAAATACTGAAACCCGAAATACTGTACGTTCAGAATTAAATTCTAAAATTAATAAATAAATTGCAGCGGCAAGACTCGGAGCCGCTGAGAGGCTGAATCAGGGCACATTAGCTCATCCAAAACATGCACCTTTGACTATATTTTTATTTTTTAGAAGATGTCTTTCCAGAATAATATCCTTTTGTTCTTTGTTATTCGATTTAAATAAATTGTGCTTGCGGTGAAAGGAAACTACCGCCCCCTCTTCACCCCACACACACCAGTCACTTACCAGTTCAAGTTCAAGTTTATTTATGTAGCGCTTTTCTTAGTCCGAGACTATGGAGGACCAAACCGCCCGAATCAAAAATAAATGACGAAGGAAATAAATGTAATAAATATTCACAAGCCTGTCACATTCTCCGCAACATTTCCCTTACATATTTACATGTGCGCTTTGAGACAGTTAAAACTGTGAAAAGCGCCTTACAAATACTCATTATTATTATTATTATTATTATTATTATTATTATATTATTGACCCACACACAGGTGGAGATGATTCAATCACGACCATAAAGATGTTGTCCTTCCTCGGGTTCCTTGTGAAGACTGATTCTCTCAGATACCCGCGTTCCCTTGTGTTTAGACTCGTTTCCCCGATCTTGTGTGTTTTTCGTTTCCTCGTCTCCTCTAGTGTCCGTTTCTCGTCCTGTAGAGTGATTCCCTGTCCATCATTATTTAGCGCACGTCAAATTTGTACGATGTACCACGAAGTATTCGATGTGGCCTGCGATCAGAAGCTGGGAACGACTACTGGAGAAACGTTAGTTGCCACTGGAGAGTGAATAAATGCAGACACAAATTCTAACAACATAAATGTGTATTTTTAAATTGTGTAGCGAAAAACAACAAAAATAAATACAATAAAATACTCTTAATCAATCACTTGTAAAGAAATTACCGTAGATGAATCACCATTAACCATAGGCCACACAACAAAATAGAATATACACTCTAAAAATACAATATATTTGTCCTTTTATGATAAATTAAATACAGTAAAAAATATGAATAATGAATAAAATTGTATCTAAATTCGACCAAATTTCCTGAATGGAACATACATAACATTTTCTTCATATTATGAATAAAACATACATTGGCTTAGTCCATGAAAGATTTTAATCTTTCTTAGAGGCTTCATAATAATTCTACATCAGTCAGGTGTTGATTTAAGTTATTAAATATTAAAAATATTCTAACAGTCCACAAAATCCACATCGGCGATAACACTACACAATAAACACACTTCAGTTCAATACCATGAACAATTCAATTCAATGTCCGTTCCAAAACCAGGAACCCAGAGCACCACAGTCCTTTGAATCCAGGAGGAAATAATCGAAAAGATCCTACCGGCTTCTCCAGAGTTACACCGGCACAAAGCGGGAAACGTTTAAATCGGGAAAAAAAGGGGTTTTGGTGTTCAAGAAAACAATTACGTCCAAACAATCATTCAAACAATGAACTGCACACGTAACATTCATGAGGTAAATCGGCTTTTTAGCGGTTTTAACAGCCTTAACAAATGCTGCAGCCGCGCGTTCGGCACAAGAACTCACAACTAGATCTTTCACAACACAGTGACAGAGATTCACTCACCAGATCAACAGGAACTCAAATCGCGTTTGCATTCACACTGAAACCCAACGATCCGCTCCGTTTGTCATCCTCACACAACTTCAACCGACAACAAAAGTCGGTTCTATATTGCAAAATTCCGCTCTATTATTCGAAATTATTAAATGTCATATAGACTATTATTAAGTCGCTATGTGAAATATATATATTAAACTATTAGTCAATAGTTTATTCTTACTGGCAGATGAGATCAGTCAGGCGAATCCAACTCTTGCCGCGATTCTCTTTTCCCTCACCAAACTTCCTTTTTCCGCCACACATGGGCGGGGCCCACTGCTGGCTACTCTGATTGGTCCGGGTAGGCGTCAGTCTTTCTACAACCTAATAAATTCCTTCCGAATGTTTTTTTTTATTAATGTAAATATACTTAGTTACTAAAGAGACAATTAGGGTTATAATAGACAATTATGACTTTAAAAGAAAGAAATGAACAAATTCACAATTATTCCCAATTCGTTTTTACCAGGTATAAATGAAAATAGGTTGCACCCACTAAAATATGAAAATGATTTACAACAATAACACTCGTGCTAACACTTAAATTCCAAACATGCACTCCCAGAAATTCAGATTATGTAATAAAAAAATAAACAAAACCCTCAAAATGTTAAGCAAATCCAAAAAAAACCAAACAATTCAAACAGTTCAGTTCCAAAGGGAAAAACACTTATATATAAATAATATATACATATATATATATATAAATAATATATACATATACATATATATATATATATATATATATATATATAATACATATGTCACGGACTTTTTTCCCGGACTTACGCACCTTATTCCCGGGACATTTAATTTGAACCGCCTTATCTCCGTCACTTCCGGTTCTCGCGCCGCGAGTGTGTCCGTGTTTTGGTTCACTTCCTGTTTCTCGTCACGAGTCTGTATCACGTGGTTTTGTTTACGTCTCGTCTGCGTGCGCGTGTTACTTGTTCACCTGTTGCTCATTGTGTAATCGTCTCGGTAAATATGTCTAGTATTTATGTCTAGTATTTAAGCATCATTGTTTCTCGTTTCCTTGCCAGTTCGTCAGTGTTATGTAGCCTGAGTTCTCGCCATTTCTGCGTTATCAAGTCTCGTCTTGTTCCTGTCGTGTTTGTATGTCTCGGATGGATCTGCTGGTTAACGAATCTCTTGCCTGCATATGACCTGCTATGAAATAAACCCCTCTGGATACTTTAACCCTATCAGTTCCGTCCAATCCTTGCTGTGCGTTTGGATTGATCTCGTCTCGCCCCCATTCCGTGTCAACACACACACACACACACACACACACACACACACACACACACACACACACACACACACACACACACACACACACTCACATATATATATATAATCTTCAATATGCTTCAATATATTATAATTCTTAAATATTGTCTTTTTTCATATACATTTCTATATAGTGATGTCAGTGTGAATTGATTACCGTATTTTCCGGACTATAAGCCGCTACTTTTTTCCTAGGTTTTGAACCATGTGCTTATAGAAAAGAGCGGCTTTTTTTCCACCGCTAGGGGGAAATCGGAATCATCGCACTTTAATCGGTATCAAAAGACAAAACAAATGCAAAGAAGAATATGCTACTGAAATAAATATAAATATATTATATATAATAAATATAAATATATATTAATATATTAAATACATGGGAGACTTGGATGACAAGTGGTGAGAAGCCATTCACAAAAACCGGCCGCATGCGAAAAGCATCCTTTACTGATGTCTGTCAGTGGATCCTGACAGCATGGAGTGCTGTGAAAGATCCCACCATCACCAAAGCGTTCAGAAAGAGAGGCTGATGTAGACAGATGTGACAAAGCGCTGCTAAGTTTGTTCAACTCCGACACTGAAGAAGACAACTTCGTGGGTTTCAGCAAAGATGATTAGACCTGATTTTACACTACGTGATTTCACTGAAATGAAGTTAAATACTGTAGACAATTGTTTTCTCTTATTTTCTGTCCCGTTTTAATCAGCAAAGTGGCTGGTGTTAAAATACAGGTTAGGAAAGGATCTTTTTAGTTACATACATTTACATTTACAATTCAAAATCGTTCTGTTCCTGTAGTAAATACAGTGAACCCTGGTTTATTGACGCGGGATGTGCGCGCAGACCTCGCGTCTTCCACGAATATTTCCATAATTCATTTAACAATGCAAGCCAATAAAACATTATTACTCCACATAAAAACGAAAAACTGTTATGTGTACAGTAACGGAACGAAATATTAATTAATAATATACGTAACACGCGTGGCCCCGGAGATATTAATTTTCAAAGTGTTTGAATGGGGGAATATCAGGCGCAAGCAGCTAGGGAGTCCGACATTGCTGACGTCTGACATTGGCATTATTGAGCCAGACTCGTCCGCAGAGGCCCTTCTTCAGGCGCTACTAGACGCGCGTGACTCGCGGAAGCTCGCGTGACTAGTGGAAGCACATGGGAGGCTCAGGAAGCACTGGAAGCATGACATTAGCAGGTTGTGCACGAATATTTCGATATATTTATTTTATAATTCATGCATACCTAATTAAAACAACCAGTGAAGCCGTAAATCCGTGAACATATGTAATAAAGAAAAAAAATAAAATCCAAAAACATACTTATCTGTGGCTTGCAAAACTCTCCAGGTTTTGACTAAAACCTTGTTCCCTGTCAGGTAATGTTGTCCCCAGTAGTGTCCAGTGAACAACTGGAAAGGGAACTTTTTTTAATAGAGTGGATGCAGGTGCGGCTTGTTTATGGTTTTTTTTTTTTTTGCGAAAATAGAGGGGTGCGGCTTATATACAGGTGCGGCTTATAGTCCAGAAAATACGGTAAATAATTGTATCATTTTTTGTATTTGTTTCTTTTGATTTAAACTGTGCATTTTTACAATTATTATAATGATGTGATTATTGTATAATAATAATAATTATTATTATTATATAATTTGTATACGTATTGAATTCATATTACCATTCATATTTGTTGGGCTTGATGTGCAAGGAAGACTCTTGGGGAAAAATGTAATTGTCAGAGTATGTAATTCACGAAAATGTACAAAACAGCAAGGAATACACAAAGAGCAAAGATTAATCAAAATAATTAAAGGAAAAAATTAAATTCTGTACTTAAAAATTTAAAAATGTAAAATAAATAGATTCAATTTAATCACATGTTTCAGGGATTTCAAGTAATTGGTAAAGTAAATTAAAAACAAGGGTAGAGAGGGAGTACAACCGTTTACTTATTAACAAACGTACTTTTATTTTATTTATTAATCAATTTTAGTAAGTAGATAGTAATTGGGAAATTGTTATAGAAGCACATTATAATGTGTAACGGACCCGAAGAAATTCTATTTTGTAATTTCAACGATCTTGATTTGTTTTGTTGTGTTGGAAAAAAGGCACTTTTATTTGATATGAGAACCAGAGTTTTTGGGCGTCTTCGGCATGTGAGAGAAAAGGTTTACGAGACGCCTCAGTAAAAACTCTTGATGATAGAATGCAAAAGTTGATATATTTTTAAAAAAGTGTTATTTTTATGCACCGTTTTTCATCAATAAAGGAACAAAACATTCACCAGCAGTCAAGAGTCCAAACGAAATATACGGGATCCTGAACATGTTTCAAATGTTTCAGCGCAGAAGATCATCGGCTGTCCTCTCGCCTCCCTTGTGGACATTTACACCTCCCGCTGCCTGTCATGGATTCGGATTTGTGTTTCACGTTAACCTTTTTTGTGACCTTTATTTTGTATTGTCTTCACGTTTATGCTCTGTTTACTTCCTGGTTTCCCCCCATGTGTCTTTTGTTATTGTTTGCACAGTCATCTCTGCGTGCTTCCCGATCGTGTTTATTGTCTCCAGGTGTTTGCATTTATTCACTCATTTCACGCTAATTGTCTCGTCACCCTGTCCAGCTGCCGCTCGTTGTCATCATTATGTCTTGTATATATTTCTCACTCGTGCACGCTGTCCTTTGCCAGTTTGTCAGATGTCTAATCCCTGTCACTCTAGCCTCGTGATCTCGTCTTGTCCAGTCTTGTTTCTGTTCTAGTTTTTGATTCTAGTTTTATTTTGCTAAGTGGATTACCCGTGTATGACCCGGCCTGTTCGACCACGCCTTCTAAAAATAAACCCCTTTTGCAACTGTTAACCCTTGGAGTGCTCCCCTGTGGTTCTGTGCTGTGCACGTGGGTCCTTCCCTCCAGCTCTGTCCGAGTGACAGTCGTCGTGACACTGCCTCAGCAGAGCTGAGAACATCATCCAGGACAGTTCTCATCCCGCTTCTGATTTGTTCAACCTGTTGCCGTCAGGAAGACGATACAGGTGCATCAGAGCAAGAACAAACAGACTGAAAAACAGTTTTTCCCCCAAGCCATCATCACCTTAAACGGACATATGCACTAACATCAGGAAGTGCGTGTAAAACAACCCCCTGCTCAACCAAAATGTACAAAATGTATATAATATATATATTTTATATAATCCATACATATCCAGAAATTCTCCCTACTACTGTAAAGTTCTGTGTTCTGTGATATATTGCACTACTGTAAATGTTGAAAGATTTTTTTAATGCGTGTTGCACTGAATGGAAAGTCGCTATAATTTCACTGTACATTTATATGACTCACATCGTATTTGTGCACTGTGACAATAAAGGCTATTCTATTCTATTCTATTCTATTCTATTCAAATCAAGTTTTATTATTTGTTATATTGCTTATATTGAAGCAAGAATTAGTTTGATCTGCTTCTGGTTTTATCGAGGAAATATAAATACGTCTCTGAAAAACGTGTCTGACATTTTAAAACTTTTTATTAATATAAAAAAATTAAAATATATAAAAAGCTTGAACGCAGAACAATGCCCCTGAACAAGAATCAGTCGTTACTTTTAACAGAAGATGTAAAATGTAATTTTTATAAATGTTTGAACGTTTCATTATAATGTATGACACTTGAAAATATTTTTCTGGACAATTCCACAATAGATTTTCTTGAAACTTTACATACATAAACTAGAGATGCCACAGAACAAGAATCAATTGTTACACTGGACACTTAATTTCATTCCTCGAAATAACACAAATATACATTTTGTGCAGTGTGTGCGTAAAAAAAACAAATCCCAAACTGACATCAGACTATCTCACTCTATCTGTCTATCTATCTATCTACTTTCACCTTGACTGGTCAGGACGCTCTTAAAGGTCGAAAGGTCACCGGCGGCGGCGCGCGGGTCTCGGGAGCGCGCCTCTGATTGGCTGCCGCGGGCACGCGCGCTCAGTCGATGACTACGGCAAACGTACCGTACCGTACCGTCTTCTGCTGCTTATCCGGGGCCGGGTCGCGGGGGCAACAGCCTCAGTAAGGAGGCCCAGACTTCCCTTGCCCCAGCTAGGTCCTCCAGCTCTTCCGGAAGAATTCCGAGGCGTTCCCTGGCCAGCCGGGAGACATAGTCTCTCCAGCGCGTCCTGGTCTTGCTTCTCCCGGTGGGACATGCCCGGAACACCTCAGCAGCAAGGCGTCCGGGGGGCATCCTCATCAGATGCCCGAACCACCCCATCTGGCCCTCTCGACCCGGAGGAGCAGCGGCTCTACTCCGAGCTCCTCCCGAATGGCCGAGCTCCTCACCCTATCTCTGAGGGAGAGCCCTTTGCTTTTTGGCTCAGCTCTCTCTTCACCATGACGGACCGATGCAGCGTCCTAATTAAGCGGAGGTATGAAGACCTCCTCAATCCCACCAACACGTCTTCCGAGGAGGAAGCAGAGCCTCTGGAATCGGGGATGGGTGCTCCTATCTCTGTGGCCGAGGTTGCCGAGGTAGTTAAAAAGCTCCGCGGCGGCCGGGCCCCGGGGGTAGATGATGCCAGATCTCCTAGGCCTGTGGTGTGGGCTGTCTTGGTTGACACGCCTTTACACCATCGCGTGGTCATCGGGGACAGTGCCTTGGAGTGGCAGACTGGGGTGGTGGTTCCTCTTTATAAGAAGGGGGACCGGAGGGTGTGTTCCAACTACAGGGGGATCACACTCCTCAGCCTCCCTGGGAAAGTCTATTCAGGGGTACTGGAGAGGAGATTCGTCTGATTGCCGAGTCTCGGATTGAGGAGGAGCAATGTGGTTTTTCGGTGGTAAACGACCGCTCTATATCCCTTTCAGGATCCTGGAGGGATCGTGGGAGTTTGCCCAGCCAGTCTACATGTGTTTTGTGGACTTGGAGAAGGCATTCGACCGTGTCCCTCGGGGACTCCTGTGGGGGTGTGCTCCGGGAATATGGAGTACCGGAGCCCTTGTTACGGGCTGTCGGTCTCTGTATGACCGGTGTCAGAGTTTGGTTCGTATGCCGGTAGCAAGTCATTTCCATTTCCAGTGAGAGTTGGGCTCCGCCAAGGCTGCCCTTGTCACGATTCTGTTCATAACTTTATGGACAGAATTTCTAGGCGCAGTCGAGGCGGAGGAGGGATCCGGTTCGGTGACCTCGGGATCGAGTCTCTGCTTTTTGCAGATGATGTGGTCCTGTTGGCTTCGTCGGGACGTGATCTCCAGCTCTCACTGGATCGATTTGCTGCCGAGTTGTGAAGCGGCCGGGATGGGAATCAGCACCTCCAAGTCCGAGACCATGGTTCTCGACCGGAAAAGGCTGGAGTGGCCCCCTGCAGGTCAGAGACGGGGGTCCTTCCCCAAGTGGAGGAGTTAAGTATCTCGGGGTTTTGTTCACGAGTGGGTGGAGGATGGAGCGGGTGATTGACAGACGGATCGGTGCTGCGACCGCAATATCAGCGGCCTCATCTGTCCATCTGATAATGATGGCCCCCCGACCCCTAGTTGCTGAGATGCTCCCGGATAAGCGGCAGAAGAGTTACGGTAAGTTTAATGATGATTTTTTTGTTTACAACATTATATTACATTATATTTTTAATACCAATCAATTACATTAAGTAATATGTGTTTCTCAATTGCTGGGAGAATCTCGCCTGACATCAGCTTTTATACTCAAGTAAAACTTTTAAACGGCCAATTGTGGACTAGTTAAGAATGTAACATAAAATAAATCATCCTTATTACATGCATTATTTAGAACGGAGAATAAAACAGAGAGGATTTATTGTTATTGTTCAGACGTCTAGTGCTAACTCGTGTTTTGGGAATAAATACAACGTTCAAAATCCACCGTGTGATTGTTTATTTTGTGAAGCCCCGCGCCAAAGAGAGACTAGAGTCAGAAGAAAGTGTGTGTGAGACAGTGCACGTGTGTGAGTGTGTGTGTGTGGGTGTGTGTGGTGTGTGTGTGGTGTGTGTGTGTGTGTGAGTGTGTGGTGATAGTGTGAAGGAGTGTGTGTGGCGTGAGGGGAGTCACTGCTCCTTGTGTAACCCCCTCAAGGTTAGGGGGCAGTACACTTGTACTTTAAAATTGGAATGTTGTTTTTTTTGTATCATTTTTATTACATTTTTTGTGTGAAAGTTTGTTAACGACCATCTTCTGGCATGTTTTTTTTTTAAGTGTATTTATTAATATTTATTTAAAACTTTTGGACGGGAGATGATGTCATGACGCACGGGAAGTACGTCACTCGTTGTGCCCGCATGGAAAGTGAACTAGTCAGAAGATCGCGGTTCACAAAGTTATCATCCACCTGTCTGGACAATTTTTATTTATGCCAGAACTATTTCGTTTCACTAGGATTCCCTGCTCACAGCGGACGTCTCATTTTCTTGGCCTTCTCGACGTTTTCCTGGACGGATTTTTTTTGTTCCCGGACTTCACATGGACGTTTGTGTTCATCCTTCCGAGATCGGCCAGTAGCGGTCGCTATATGTTCGTTTCGGTTACGACGAAATAATTGAATGTTGATGTTGCTTATTTTTATTATTTTTTGTTATTGATGGATTTGTTGTTGAGGGTCGTTTTGTTTATTTGGGTGGGTTTAATTTTTTTTTGTTGTTTGAGAGAATATATAAGTATATCTTTTCTTTAAAATTTAAGTTCAATACAAAGATTTTTTTTGTTTAAAAATCATTTACATTTAATTGTTGTGTATTTATTCAAGCAACACACTACAGTTTTTGTTTTTCTGGTTTTCATACTGTGCATGACACAATTTAATTATACATATGTGATATATTATATATATATATATATATATAATATATTTTTTTTTGTGTAAATCCCGAACTCGAGGCTACAAATATATATTCCTTTTTATTTGTTGATCTTAGACCCGAGGATTATTTTTTTCTTTCCCTTCAAAATAAGGGTTACATTTGCACGGCTTGTGCCGTTTTCTGATATTTAGTTTGCGTCATCTGCTGTTTATTTTAGTGAGAAAGGGTGATATATCTGCGCACTGTTCTGAGTAAAATAATGTAACGACTTTTGTAGGTTGGTGTTGGCGTTCCCGAAGAGCGCTGATGCCCTCAAGATACTCGTGCCCCACACACCGCACGAGCCCGAGTCTCCGCTGACATCACACACAGAGACAGCTTGGTTGAGGTGGTGGTCTTTAATAATGCACTGCTCTAATCACACTCTCTACTTGAAGAACACACAGGACAAGTAGCCAACCCACTACTCTGGCTACACACTTCCCCAATGGTAGATTTTCCATTACACACCAAACAGTTATAAAAATAGACAAACATGACCACCTCATTACACACATCACACTTATATTAAAAGATTGACATATAATACACGTTTAAACACTCAAAATAACACTTTTATACAGAAATAAAATAGAAACCGCCAGGACTTGTGGGTAAGCACTAACCCCCCTGCTGTGACTCCACACCCCCTGCTGGGTGTTCACACCTGTGGGGCTCTGATCTGCTCCAGCACAGCCCTCACAGCAGCGGATCCACACTATATTCTCTATTTCGGTAGACCGCGCGTATAAGTCGAGCCCCACACTTTCAGCCCGAAATTTTTAGGAAAAATCCTCGACTTAAAGTCGAGTAAATACGGGAGTTTTTAATTTTGTCTAAAAGAAACATCAGCGTTGTTTTCAGAGTATTTAGAGCAGTATACGTTTTTGTACAATTTTGAGATGTAGTTTCCAGTCAGTTCACCTCTACGATTCATATGGAGCTGGATAAATAAGCCTATGATAGCAGATGTAAAATCTGATGTGATAAAATATTGTTCTTTTAATTTATTATTATAAATTATATGTTAGTCGGCATATGACCGAGCATAAACAATTTGGTTTATTTTTAGTAAATTTTAACTACACATTTTAGTCCTTTTAATCTTTGTGTGCTTTTTAGTAATATGTATATTTATTTGTAAATTTTTACTGTGATTGGATTTGTGGATTATGTGAATTTGTTTTAATGTAAAGCACTTTGGTCAGTCTACTGTTTTAAAAGTGCTTTTATAAATAAAGTTGACTTGACTTGACTTGACTATTATTTTGAGAACGAATCTTGTTGCAAAAAACACATGCGGAACAGAAATATCATAAATCTGAATTTTAAAGACGTGAATCCTGATTGCTCTGCCATCTAGTGGTAACTGTAGGTATTTCAGGTCTTAAAAGACAAATCTATCGTGTTAAAACTGGGAAAAAATGTACAAAAAAAACAGAGACCTTTTTCTCTGGCGGGCCATAATGTGCAGAAAAGGAGAGCCGAACACGTGAGCGGACTGGTCTGCCTGACGCCGACGCTGTTAGCGTCTTGTGTGTACATGTGAGTGTGTGTGTGCGTGTGTGTGTGTGCGTGTGTGTGTGTGTGTGTGTAGATCACGTGTGCTTTTGTCCGTTACACGCAGATGCAGTCTCACCTGCTCAAACACAGAATGTTCTTTCAGCTTTTCTCCAAGTTGAGGAAGCAGGTCATTAGTTTGCCATCCTGCCAGGAGATGGTGGTGGATTTTCGCCGGCGACAGTCTACTGTCATCCCACCGATGCACATCCAGGGAATGGACATTGAGAGAGTGGAGTCTTATAAATACCTGGGTGTGCATCTGAACAACAAACTGGACTGGACTCACAACACAGACGCACTGTACAGGAAGGGTCAGAGCAGACTCTACCTCCTGAGGAGACTGCGGTCTTTTGGAGTGAGAGGGTCACTCCTGAAGATCTTCTATGACTCTGTGGTGGCATCAGCAATCCTGTACGGTGTGGTCTGCTGGAGCAGCAGCATCTCAGGCAAAGACAGGAAGAGACTGGACAGGATCATCAAAAAGTCCAGCTCTGTCCTGGGATGCACTCTGGACACAGTGCAGGAGGTGGGTGAGAGAAGAGTCCTGGATAAACTATCATCCATCCTGGACCTGGACTCTCACCCACTGGTGGACTCACTGTCTGCTCTGGAGAGCAGCTTCAGTGGCAGACTGATTCACCCCCGCTGTGTGAAGGAGAGATATCGCAGATCTTTCCTACCTGCTGCGATTAGACTCTACAACTTAAATTTGAACTGGTGACTGGAACTATGCTTATGACGGGCAGGTTCATTTATGGTCTGTGTTTGTTTGATTGTTTATTATGATGTGTGCAGTGCGTTATGGTGATGTTTGTTTGTTTATGTTTGATGTTTGTTTATTTGTTTATTTATTTGTTGTTGCTGTTGTGACGTGAAATTTCCCCGCTGTGGGACTAATAAAGGATTTTTCAATTCAATTCAATTCAATTCAATTACACTTTCACATCTGTTGAGCTTGTTTTTGTATCCAAGAAAATGTATAAAAAAGAATACGTTGCACAATTTACATTTTGTCGTACAGTAATTAAACTACACATCAGAATTTGATGAGACTTGGGACAAGAATGTCTAGTAATATGTGGCAGCGTGAAGAGAGTTCGGTGCCATCTCTTATGATTCAGAGTAGCTGGTTGTTACCGTAAAGGCTGGTGTAAGCGCGCACAGAACATGTTCCAAGCTCTATGCTTCTACTTTGTGAAAAGTTCCATTCAACCATGATCTTTTCAAACTGTGTGTATTTGTTATTTAAAGTTTGAGGAAATGCCTTGTGCATAGGGTAACGTTTCCTTTGTTTTTATGAATCAATATCATTTGTTTATCTATTATAGTCAACAGGCTGTTTCTTGTGTGTGTGTTTTTATCTCTCTGTTTGTTTTGTACCTCGGGAAACTATTGGGGTGTAAGGGCGTCAGCACTACCGCACTAGATTCGGGGAGGTGGTGGGTCTACGTCCTGCGACCCCTAGGGTCATTACGCCGGAAGCCTACCCTTGTCGGTCTGTATATTCACTTAGTGAGGTAGTCGGGTCCGGCGCGTACAGGGACCACACAGTTTGGGTGGTGGGGGAGTCCAATAGTTTGACTATAAGCCTTACCACGCGGGGAAACTACTGCCCCGCTGCATCTGACTCTACACTAGGGCGGGGCGATTATGCCCAAAATCAAAATGGCGATTAATTGTACCTTTTAATGCAATTACGATTCATTAATGATTATTTTATTTATTTATTTAATTTTTTTGTCCTCATAGTTCTCTGACATGCTTTGTACAATAATATGCTCAAATTTAAAGTGAGAGGTTTTTGAATGAAGTGCACATTACTTGATTTTAAAATCATTGACGGAAACACGCACAGATATCGTATATTATTATTTATTGAACATCAACAACTGAAACTAAAACACAGTCAAACAATCCCTTTGTTTATCGGAAAAGTCCAAATAAACAACTTGCACATTTGAGAAAGGAAAACATGGTTTTTAATATTGTATTATTTGTATGGAAAATGAGCAGTTATATTTTATCTAAATAAAATAAATAAAATTTATTTTAATAAAATTTTATGTGACTCCACGTGCTCCAAAAAGCCATCGAAATCATCGATCTGGAACAATGTGAAGAATTAAAAGTGTTGAATTCGGATTTTGATGATGTTTGGGTTCATCGCCCACACGTATTTAGACTCTCGTTCTCACTAAGAGTGAAAAATGCAGGTGTCATTTTAGATGGTGAACTCCCCTCGGGAATGTCTGTAAGCTGCGCCATGTGCTGCGTCTCCAGGCCAGAAGCAGGAAGACTCCGACGCTCATTCACCTTCAAGGTCTTCTGGAAGCTTCTTCTGCACCGGAGACGCCATATTCAGCTGTGAAACATTTCCACAACGGCACAACGGAGAGCGTCAAAGCATCTTTTCACTAATGTTATTTCACTTTTCAGCAGCTGTAAAACCTTTTGTGAGCAGCAGTATGGTTTTATGCCCCGTAAGAGCACCACTGATGCCATTTTTGCTTTGAGAATGTTGATGGAAAAGTACAGAGAGGGTCAGAAGGAGCTGCATTGTGTCTTTGTGGATTTAGAAAAGGCATACGACAGGGTGCCGAGGGAGGAGCTGTGGTACTGTATGAGGTTGTCGGGAGTGGCAGAGAAGTACGTCAGAGTAGTCAAGGACATGTACGAGAGGAGTAAGACGATGGTGAGATGTGCTGTAGGCCAGACAGAGGAGTTCAGGGTGGAGGTGGGACTACACCAAGGATCAGCTTTGAGTCCCTTTTTGTTTGCTATGCTGATGGACAGGTTGACAGATGAGGTCAGACAGAAATCTCCCTGGACAATGATGTTTGCAGATGACATAGTGATTTGCAGCGAGAGTAGAGAGCAGGTGGAGGAAGAGCTAGAGAGGTGGAGGTTTGCTCTGGAAAGAAGAGGCATGAAAGTCAGTCGCAGTAAGACAGAATACATGTGTATAAATGAGAGGGGGCAGGGTGGAGGAGTGAAGTTACAGGGAGTGGAGGTGAAGAAGGTGCAGTACTTGGGATCAACAGTGCAGTGTGATGGGGAGTGTGGAAAAGAGGTGAAGAGGCGAGTGCAGGCAGGATGGAGCGGGTGGAGGAAAGTGTCAGGAGTGTTGTGTGACAGAAGAGTGTCAGCTAGACTCAAAGGAAAGGTGTACAAGACAGTGGTGAGACCAGCTATGCTCTATGGCTTAGAGACAGTGGCAGTGAGAAAGAGACAGGAGGCAGAGATGGAGGCAGCAGAGATGAAGATGTTGAGGTTCTCCTTGGGAGTGACGAGGTTGGACAGAATAAGGAACGAGCACATCAGAGGAACAGCTCACGTTACTTGTGTTAGCAACAAAGTCAGAGAGGCCAGACTGAGATGGTTCGGACATGTGCAGAGGAGGGATAGTGAATATATTGGTAGAAGGATGTTGGAGATGGAGCTGCCAGGGAAGAGGGCAAGAGGACGACCAAGAAGAAGATATATGGATGTTGTAAGAGAGGACATGAGGTTGGCTGGGGTCAGAGTAGAAGATATTCAAGATAGAATGAGGTGGAAAGGGATGACTCGCTGTGGCGACCCCTGATAAGGGAAAAGCCGAAAGAGAAGTAGTAGTAGCAGCTGTAAAACCAAACCTGATCGTTCAATGGACAACAGACGAACACAGCGACAATCACAATGATATTTATTATAAAGTTACAAAATGCAAACATAAAAACTATATACATATGATCAAAACACAAGGGGAAAGCAGTTGATGGAGGCCAATCCGGGCAGAAGAAACTGGAAGAACTTTCCGATGCTTACTGGGTTTTCATTCGCTTGTGGGGAAGTTGTGCCACTCCTGCCCAAGCAGCATTCAGGACAAATTTGATAAAAGAGTCCGGCTGGTCGCAGAACACATTGTGTCCACAGTTTCGGATCCTCTGTATAGGGTGAGAGTAGTTTATATAGTTAATAGAGTTTCACCTCAGAACATGTTTTGATGTCACTCACGTGGATAGTGGTGAAGCCTTTTCTTAATTTCTGAACATCGTCACCAATTTTCTCGGGGATCCACGAATCTGTTCCAAGGATCATGGTAACCGGGAGGCTTTTACTCAGACCTCCCAGCTGTTCCAGCATCGGTTTCTTGGCCCAGTAAAAATGGTCGGCCATTTGAGAGAACATTCTCTCGCCGCTGTGGACCACACAGAGAGTGAGTTGTGCTCAGGTGTCCCAGCACTACTGTGACGTCACCTGGGCTCTTGGGCGTTGGACCGGTGGATGTACGTTGTGACGTCTTCCTTAAGGGGGTCAAACGCTCTTCTGAAGTCCCTGATCTTCTGCTTCAGCATTGTGCGACCTGCACACAATCACTACTGGTTTTAGACAGTCAGCAACTCATTCATTCACCTCCATAAGTGTAAATGCATTCAATTTGATTTTTGTGGCGCCTTTCGAGACCCTCAAGGACACCTCACAGAAGATTACACAACATTCACACGCATTGGTATTCCACCAAATGCCCGGCAGAGCAGCGGCAGCCAATCCGCGCCAGCGTTCACTCTGATCCGGGCACACACGCCCACACGGCCAGATTAACCTGAACGCATGTTTTTCTCGCTGTGGGGGAAACCGGAGACCCGGAGGAAACCCCGACTGACACGACTGCTTGCAGAAAAGAAAGGACGTGAAGTGAGAGCAAGTGTGCCGGAGCAGTGGGCAGCCTGGGGAGAATGTGGAGGTCCGTGTTTTGCAACACTTCAGTAGCGTCTCCTACCATACTGGGATTTGACCGGTAACGTCTGGTGGCAAGTCCTGCACAACCCGAGGAAGCGTCCTGGAGCAAGTGGGATCAACAACAGAGCGAATGATGTGCTCGTTCTAACTCGTCAAAAATCAAAGTGCTTTTCCAGTGATTGTGTGCAAAGGTGTCAGAATAGAAACTGGTTATTTGCTCATTTCATTTAAAATGACTCAAATTGGGGTTATAAAAGATGTGATTAAAATGCGATCTTTAGTAAGTGAGTGAAAACAGTAATAATTCTGTTCAGTTCAAGCAAAATCATTTCTCACCCAGAATGTTTGGAAAAGCTCTAACGAGATCCATAGGTGTTTTATCTGGGAACACTGCGTGGAGAACGTTTCTCAGAAAGGTGTCCAGCAGTGGGTTTTCGTCCCCTTCCTTTTTCACGTGGAATCCCCAGGGGTCTATTAGAATCAGATGCCTGAGACAGCTGAGGTGCGGAACAGAGAAGAGAGTGTTAAGACATGTGTTTGAGGTCAGAAGCTTCGATTCAGATGATTGGCTGACACCTTGGCTGTTGTAATGCGTAGGCGGTGGAGAGAAATCCGCCGAAGCTGTGTCCCAGCAGGATGATGTGCTTGAGACCCATCGCGTCTACCCACTCTTTCAGTGCTTGGACAAAAAAAGTCTGTGCTGCCTCAGGACCTTCGGGAATTTCATCCGATCTGGAGCTGCGTCCAAAGCCCGGAACATCGATGACGTACACCGTCTGTTGATTGCTCAATTTATCCAAGACTTTGGCGAACAGCAGCATTCCTCCCCATAAGCCATGAACGACAACCATTGGGATTCGGGCCTCTGTACACAGTGAATCACAAGAGTTTTTGTTTCATTGCAAATAATGGGAAATATTGTTTTCACTTGTTTGTGAGCTCTATAAATGAAAACGGCTCGTATGGAATCAGATCAGTGGCAAAAATATCAAACGTACATTTCGGAGAAACGAATGCTTTCACGTTTACATTTGGTTTTATATTTTTCGCAAAATAAATGCATTATAAGTAATATTAGTAATGAAAATAATGACAAAATGATCCGTTTGTTTTAACAACAATTATAATTCCTTAATCATTCTCACTAGACTTTAACGTGAAATCCTGCGATGTGCGCACTAAATAGCGAGTGCATGCGGCGAGAGCGCGGTAAATGTCAAGCGTTTCTTCAAAATGTACGTTTGATATTTTTGCCACTGATCTAAGTTCCATACGGGACGGGACCGAGTGCAATAAAATGTTTTGAAACTTCCTACCGTAGCTTTGTCCAGATCCTGGCCGGAGTCCTTGTCTGAGTCCTGGTCTGGTCACTTGTAAGGTATTAATTCTGACACCACTCGGGAGTGTTACAGTTGAGACGACCTTACTATTTTTTATTAGACCTGCCAACATAAAGACCATTTCAGACACGTGCAAAACAAATGTGTTGACAAAATATGAATTCTCAGTTGTTCTAATTTATGTTTTATAACACTTGCCTAAAAGTGCAGCTTCACTCCTCACCAGGTCCGGATCGCTAAACGTGGCTGGCATTTTGACCGCTGAAAATCATACAAAAACACATTAAACTGTGAAACAATCTATAATAGATAATAGGTAATACTACACATTCTTGTTTTTTCAAACACAAAAGTCAGACTATTTTTACGGGTAGACAAACGCTCACCTCTGCAAACGACACGCACGAGAGACACTGACGAACAGACTCTAATTCAAATTTTGCCGCCATTTCAGCTTTTATATGCAGCGTCAGGTTGTCGTGGGAGACGTCATGTTTGTGTACACGATTCTGTTGTGCAACTGTCATCACCATGGAGACACTGTGAAGTTAGTTGATCTGCTCATGCGCATGCGCCAAAGAACACACGGTACTGCTCAGCTGTTCTTAACATCACGCTGCGCGTGCGCGTTAAAACCACGTCACTGCTCAGCTGCCCTCCGCTCAGATTTTTCTACTTTCCGAGACCGCTTTTCTGGGTCAGTGTTACATACCTTTTGTGACCCGAAAGGACACTTCCCACTGCGCAAATAGTTGTCCAAAGGATGCCTAATAGACGACATTTCTGGACGTCTTTTTTAGGTCCGCTTGTAGGTCAGGAAACGACAATTTAAAACAAGCAACACATTTATTATACATATCAAACATACATATGAACTTCTATGAACAGTTAAACACAATTTTCTTTACAAGCATTTTTTAAGAACAAGTACACAGTTAAACACATAATATATATATATATATATTGAATCGAATTGATATATAACTATAAACTATAAAAATAAAAACACAAATGCCTTGGTAATAACCAAACAATTATTCTCAAATAACACGACTCGTCCACTTCTCTCTGGAACTTCTATGAACAGTTAAACACAATTTTCTTTACAAGCATTTTTTAAGAACAAGTAGTCAAAAGTCAAAGAAGCTTTATTGTCATTTCAACTACATATAGCAGAGCAATACACAGTGAAACGAGACAACGTTTCTTCAGGACCCTGGTGCTACACAGAACAGAGACCTGTACAGCAGGGGGAGGGGCACGCAAAATAAATAGGGGTACACGAGTGCAACAACAGAACAGGACACGAAGACGGGACAGACTGACGAGACGAGGTGCACACCGACTAGTGCACAGGGAGAGAAGACAAGTCAGGGTGTCCAGGCTTCCCTCATCTTGAGTGGACGGATGTTCTTCAGGGTATCACTGCAAGAGAAGCCAGAACAGAATGGGTGAAACAGATAAACAATCTATGTAGATATATGTTGTGAGATACAGCCCTGTGTGTGAAGAGGTCCAGGTCTTCCTCAGCTCCGTGTGGTGTTGAGCAGTCGGATGGCCTGGGGGAAGAAACTGTTGCACAGTCTGGTCGTGAGGGTCCGAATGCTGCGGTACCTCTTACCAGACGGCAGGAGACTGAAGAGAAGATGAGAGGGGTGGGTGTGGTCATCTACGATGCTGTTTGCCTTGCGGATGCAGCGCGTGGTGTAGATGTCCACGATGGATGGAAGAGAGACACCGATGATCTTCTCAGCGGTCCTCACGATCCTCTGCAGGGTCTTGCGGTCCGAGGCGGTGCAGTTCCCAAACCAGGCAGTGATGCAGCTGCTCAGGATGCTCTCGATGGTTCCTCTGTAGAAGGTGGTGAGGATGGGTGGTGGGAGGCGTGATCTCCTCAGCTTCCTCAGGAAGTAGAGGCGCTGCTGGGCTTTCCTGGTGATGGAGCTGGTGTTGAGTGACCAGCCGAGGTTCTCCGCCAGATGGACACCAAGGAATTTGGTGCTCTTGACGATCTCCACTTGGGCTCCGTCAATCTCCAGCGGCGAGCGGTCACTCTGTGATCTCCTGAAGTCAACAACCATCTCTTTTGTCTTTGCAACGTTGAGAAACAGGTTGTTGGCTATACACCAGGAAGTCAGATGTTCCACCTCCTCTCTGTACGCCGACTCGTCGTTCTTGCTGATTAGACCCACCACAGTCGTGTCTCAGCGAACTTGATGATGTGATTTGAACTGTGCATCGCTGCACAGTCGTGAGTCAGCAGAGTGAACAGCAGTGGACTGAGTACACAGCCCTGTGGAGCTCCAGTGTTCAGTGTGATGGAGCTGGAGATGCTGTTCCCGATCCGGACGGACTGAGGTCTTCCCGTCAGAAAGTCCAGGATCCAGTTGCAGAGAGAGGTGTTGAGACCCAGCAGGCTCAGCTTCTCCATCAGCTGATGAGGGATGATTGTGTTGAATGCTGAACTGAAGTCTATAAACAGCATTCGAACGTATGAGTCCTTGTTGTCCAGGTGAGTGAGGGCGAGGTGGAGGGTGGTGGAGATGGCGTCGTCCGTGGAGCGGTTTGGACGATACGCAAACTGCATGGGGTCCAGAGATGGTGGCACAGTTAAAGTACAGTCAAAGTACACAGTTAAAAACATAAACACATAATAATATATATATAATATATATATATATATATATATATAGAATCAAATTGATATAACTATAAACTATAAAATATAAAACACAAATGCCTTGGTAATAACCAAACAATTATTCTCAAATAACACGACTCGTCCACTTCTCTCTGGAACTTCTATGAACAGTTAAACACAATTTTCTTTACAAGCATTTTTTAAGAACAAGTACACAGTTAAACACATAATAAATATATATATATATATATATATATATATATATATATATATATATATATATATATATATAACTATAAACTATAAAAATAAAAACACAAATGCCTTGGTAATAACCAAACAATTATTCTCAAATAACCACGACTCGTCCACTTCTCTCTGGAGCATGTTTGAGGTGGTTTGCTGTGGCTTGTTGTATGATGGGTTCTGTGGAATTGGCATCCGACTTCAAGGCTGCATCTGCACAGGTAGAAGGAACGTTTTACTGTACATATGCATATACAACAAAGTCCACCTTTGTAATGCTAAAACAGCTATGCGTCAACGGTGGCAAATGTATTTTTGTTCCTGTTATTATTCATAGCAGGAATTAAATAATTTTATCAATATTGCCAGTATTTTTGCACTGTAAGTCTGCACTGTCTGGAGCTTGCACTTGAGCTTTTCACAAGCTGCAGCACACACACTGTTGGTGATGTGACAATAAGTTAAGTGACCCCACATTGTCGTTTAAAATATGGGCCTACCTCGTATTGCTCGATACAGGTGTGAAGCCTCCAGAGACCTCTTGCCTTTCTTCCCCTTCATATTGAAGTTGGCCATTAAAGCATTGGTGAAGAGCCTAAACACAAACAAGCTACAAATTAAATACATTCGTTTACATCATGATGACAGACATCAAAAACTTAACACACAAGCGACACATTATAGAAACACCATATGTGGAAGCACACCTGTCAAGCATTTTGTGCACACAGTCCACCTCCCATCATTTGAAGCTGTAGAACCTTTCGGAAAGAATATATAAGTTAATTATGCTATCCACAGTATCTCAACTCTTTGGATGCAAAAGTGTTTCGCCAAGTCACTCGTTACTTGCAGAATATTAAAACCTACCAGGGCATCAAAAGCACAGGTATCACCAAGGCGTTGCTCCTCGCTTTCCAATTCCTCCATTTCTTCCATGCGTTTTAAATGAACGCTGGTGGTGGCTGGAAATGCCCGTTTGAGGCGACTTCTGAGGTCCACCAGCTCTTCTGGCACACTGAAAAACATTTACTGATTAGAACGGCTAACTGCAATTACAAAAACTGCATAGGGTCAGGTGTTTGCATTTCTTATACAGTAGTGTACAAAAAAATTAAATAAATAAAAATTAAAAACACACTCTTCCATTATAGTAAAACACTGAACATTTGTTAAATACTTTTTATGACTGAAAAGGAGCGAGTAAACAGAGGATGACAGATGTCTGATTAAACAAAACTCACCATGTCAAATTAAACAGTCTTACAGTTCAGCATTGTGAAAAAGTAACATTATAGAAATGAGCAAATGATTTAAATGTTTTATATGTTTTAGATTACATTACAAACAGACTAATAACACACGTAACTTTTGAGGATGCACCAACTCATAGAAGTGTGTTGAGTATTAATGTGTGTCTTTAGACAAACTCACCGTGCCTGGGCTTTTCTTCTGTGAAACCTCGACACGAGCAGAAAGAAGTGGCTGGAGGTGCTAACTCTTAAACCTACACAAGTATAACAATGGCAACAGTAATGTCAAACGTTATCACTTTTAGGCACAAAAAACGAACCAAACTTACCTCAAACTAAACGACGATTTTGGTGGATTTAATCGATTCTAAGAGAGGAACGCGGTTCAGCTTTCTGTAATTTAAGTTTGTAAAATGGGCGGCAATTGCCAAACGCGGACTTCTGACTGAATCGTTTTGAAAAAAAATAAACCGGAAGTGATCGCAACCTAGCGGCCAGGACGAATGGGTTGACAGATAAACAAATCGGTAAATAAAAACCAAACCTTTTTTATCCGATTTATAAAAGTGCAATATACCATTATGTAGCACCCTTCTCACTACACCCTGATAAAACACCATCAACATAAGTTATAATGAGGGGTGCTTGGGTTCTCCTAATCTGTACTTGCCACGGATGGAGTACAAGAGATATATATAACAACAATATATATACATAAAGTTAAACAATGAAAAACCCAGAGAAGGTATTTATAAAAAAATAGAATGTAAACTTTATTAACGCTTTAACTAAAATAAACCTCACCGAAGTGGAAAATGTTAACTAACCAAAATTGTATTAAATAAAATAAGCGAGTTGACTTAGCAAATCAGCAAATGTAAATTATATCTTTGCACAAATAAATTAACACTCGGTTTCTCAATCACACAACGATTTACCCAAACTGGATATTAAACCCTATGTAAACGATTCCAAACACTTGAAGCAACAACAACAGTCACTCACAACCTCCCCAGAGCTCGTTGCAGGCCTGTGCAGAAGCTTGAGACCGACGCAATGCGTTGTCCTCTTCCAACGACCTCACCATCGACAGCAAACATGCTCCACGTCGTTGGAACTGTTGAGTTCGCTATGAGCACTCCTCTCGAGTCTCCGTCCTTCAATTTCCCACCAAATCGCTCCGTCGCCGCGGTAAAAATGGCGGTAGTTAACGTTTTTAAGTAAGTGTTAGTCAGTCTCCTCAACTGAACTTAACTCTCCCTAAAAGTTTTCCCAAACACAAAACTCACCGGCACGTTTAACAACGCCCCTTCAGAAGTGTTTTCCGCAGAATCACGACCTCGTTTTGTTCACCTGGGTCTCGTTAACCTACTCTGTACGTTCTTTTTCTCTCCCCCTCACACGGCTTCTTCCCGCATGCCATCCACCGTCTCGCCCCGCCCCTTTTTCGCGCTTCCCCAATCTCATTCAGTTATTTTGACTGACAACCTTCATTCACCAAACAAATCACTCTTATCAACCGAAAAGGAAAACCAGGGTGTTTGACAGGCAGTATAACCAATAAGGTAACGTTTTAACAAACATGTCACCAACTCCAAATTAAATATTCATATTATCCAAACAGAAATAAATATAACTCACATCCTTCTTGGAAAATACAAACTTAAACAATCGATAGTTGCAAATAAAATACATTTTGTTTGTCAATAATATAATCAACCCAGTATTATATAAATTATTATGCAAATATCAGCCCCAATACTTATTACCGGGCTACAATTACATGATAAAATAATAAGAAAAATAACGTGGTCTCATCATAAATATTAGTATTTGTCAAAACGTCCTGCACATTTTGGTTTCTACTGTTGCCGATTCTGTTGTCATTCTAGTTAATGTTTACGGTTACAACGTCATCAATCAAAATCATCTTCTGCTTGACGATATTGGGGAAAAGTTGATAGTGTGGTGCAATAAATACCCCCAAGCTCTGGTCTTCATTGGGGGAGACTTCAACATTGTCCCTGATAACAACATTGATAGGTTTCCTCCAAAACAATCTTCACCTGTTAATCATATCTTAAACACTTTGTTGGATAAATTTGACGTATTTGATATCTGGAGGGAAAGATTCCCACAAGTAAAATCATATACCTGGAGTAACAAGAACCATTCTAGACAATCTCGTATAGATTACTGGCTAGTTTCTGAACAAATTAAAGATTTTAACTCTACGGTGGAAATCCTGCCTTCTCCTATGACCGATCACAAAGCAATCCTCCTGCGCTCTCCTCTATCTCTGAACCAACCCTGTTCACAACACAAATTCTCTTACTGGAAACAAAATCACTCTCTGTTGGAAAATGATCATCTCAAGGCCAAAATATCCTTACTAATCAAATTCAACTGGGGCAGAGCAGTAAAAGAAAACTCTTTTGGACGGAACTGGGAGCTTCTTAAATATGAGATTGGCAAAAGTGTGAGGGCATTTGGCAGTGAGCTGGCGAAACTCAGAAGGTTAAAAGAAGAAAATATTATTTCTAGAATAATGTCCTTGAATAAAAAAAGAAAGCAATCTTTTATCTGAGACTGAGCATTTGGACTTGATTGGTTGAAAATTGGTTGATTTACAAGCCCAACTGGACAATATTTATAAGGCACGTGCAGATGGAGCCTTTGTACGCTCCAGGAGAAGATGGCTGGAAGAGGGGGAACAAAGCTCGGCATATTTTTTCAGGATGGAGAAACAGAACATTACTAATCTCACCATAAACACATTAAAAATTAACAGATCCACTACCTCTGATGTTAAGCAAATTGGCTCCTTTTGTGCAAACTTTTACTCAGATTTATATAAAACAAAATTTTGTAAAGACTCCTCGGAGACCTTTTTTCGATCTGTAAAGGATTTCAAAAAATTATCAACGCAAGATAAATTTGACTGTGATCAGGACATCACTTTGAAAGAGGTAGTCCAAGCCATCGAGGGACTCAAGAAGAATAAATCCCCCGGAACAGATGGACTGACTTCTGAATTCTATCATTCCTTTTCACAAGACCTGGCACCTTTTTTATTCCAGACTTACTGTGAAAGTATCGAATCTGAGAATCTACCTCCTACTTTGACTCAAGGGCTTCTCACGCTTATTCCTAAAGCCAAAAAAGATCCACAGTTATTAGATAATTGGCGACCAATTTGTCTTTTAAATAATGATTACAAAATTTTGGCTTTGATAATGGCTAAAAGACTCAAACAGGTTTTACACACAATCATTGAGGAAGCTCAATCTGGTTTCATTCCGAAAAGACACATCTCTAATAATATACGCCTGGTTTTGGATATGCTGGACTATTCAGAGTTAATTACAGAAGAGAGTTTTATATTATTTTTGGATTTTTATAAAGCCTTTGACTCTCTTGAACACAAATTTCTCTTCCAGTCCTTATACAAGTTTGGTTTTGGTGAACCCTTCTGCAAGGTGATTCGAACTCTGTACAGCAACAGCAACTGCTCCGTCAAACTCAGCCACGGATCTTCACCTCGCTTTGACGTGTCCCGAGGAGTCCGTCAGGGCTGTTCAATCTCACCGTATCTGTTTCTGATTGCCGCTCAGACTCTACACACTTCTTTGATGAACAGTTCCTTGCAAGGAATTACCATTGCTGACCAACACTTTCTTCTAAGTCAGCTGGCTGATGACACCACACTTTTTCTCAAAGATTCCTCACAAATTCCAGTCACCCTCCATCTTATCAAGATTTTTTCTAATGCTTCCGGTTTGGTTCTGAATCTTGATAAATGTGAACTGCTCCCTATAAAGTCCTGCTCTGCCCCGATCTTGTATAACATTCCAGTCAAACATGAAGTTAATTATTTGGGTGTCACTGTTTGCAAGGATGGGAAAATGAAACTAAATTTTGAACCTGTCATTGCAAAAACAAAAAAGAAGTTCAATTCTTGGCTTCAGAGGGATTTATCTTTGCGAGGAAGAGCCCTTCTTTCCAAGGCGGAGGGCATCTCCAGAGTTGTGTATCCAGCCCAATCGTTACATGTGAATAAATCCGTCTGTGAGGAGGTTGATCGTCTACTTCTCAACTTTTTGTGGAAAAACAAAAGACACTGCATCAAAAAATCGGTGGTTTTAAACAATATTGATCAGGGAGGATTCAATTTCATAGATTTCTCATCTCTTAATTGCACCTGTAAAATTAATTGGCTGAGATACTTTGTAACTGACTAAAATACTATGTGGAACTCTATTCCCCGATTTGTTTTTTCCAAAGTTGGTGGACTCCCATTTTTGCTATTATGCAATTACAATATTCCCAAACTACCTCTGAAACTGTCGGACTTTCATCAGCAGGCTCTTCTGTCCTGGCACCTGATCTACAAACACAATTTCAGTCCTCATCAATATTTTATTTGGAACAATCAGGACATTCAGTACAAGCGGAAAACTTTATTTTTACCAGACTGGTTTAATAATGGCATTCAACTGGTTTCTCAGCTGCTTAACAGAAATGGATTATTGCTTTCCTACTCTGAATTTTTAACAAAGTTTGGTATTCCTGTCACTCCTCGTGACTTTGCAATAGTCATGGACGCTATTCCTTCAGGAACGATACAACTGTTAAAAGCTTCCACTGATTTGCCAGTTTTTAATCACCCTGCTGACACTGCTGTTGGGAAAGGCTGCTTCTCGTCTGATTTAGTTTCCAGAAATAAGTACATCAGACATCTTCTTCAGGAGAACAGATGTTCTGTCCCCTCTGCTCATTCCTACATGCAGACAATTCGGAGACATTCCATGGAAGCGAGTCTGGGCTCTTCCTCACAAATTTCTATTGACCAACAAGGTCAAACAGGTTTCATTTAAATTGCTACACCGCTTTTACCCAGTTAACTGCTACATACATAAAATGTTCCCAGACAGAGATCCTCTGTGTTGCTTCTGTGGAGTCGAGGAGGAAACAATATCTCATCTCTTCTGGGAATGCTCACATGTGTCTGTGTTTTGGGAAAAGATTCAGTTGTTTCTCCAGACCTGTGTTAAGCCTGATTTCACTTTGACGTTTAAACATGTTTTATTTGGGTTTCTTGATTTGAGTTACAAATTGAAAAACGAATATTTTGTTATTAACTTGTTTATTTTATTTGCAAAATTTCACATTCACAAATCTAAATTCAACGGCAATAAACCTTTTTTTCTTCCTATCTGTAAGGAATTCACACTTCACGTCAACACTATATTGAGTTCAAGTAATTCAAAAGCTTTAAAAACAGTTGAGTACTGTAATAGGTTCAAAGTATTCGATTATCTATGTACATAATTTGTTCTTCGTATTTGCACTGTTTTTGTATTGTGTGTTGTAACTTTGCTATTCTTGGTATTCTTGTATGATCCCTTGGCTTAAATAAAGTTTTTTCAAAAAAAAAAAAAATTAAAAAAAAAATAAAAAAAAAAAAGCTGTGATGTAATATCTTTCACAGAAAGAGCGCGACTGACCTCTAGTGGTCATTACACAACTCTGCCTCGAGTGAACGTTGACCCTTTGGTGAGGTAAAGGTCAGTTAGGTTTGTTTGTGCTAATTATGCGAATATATTTATTTACACACATTGTTGTTGTGCTTCGATCAATGAAGCAGTTAGTCGTGATCAGATGAATCTTAAATACAGACAAAATGCTCATGCAGTCACATTTTCTGAAGACAGAACAACTCTCTTCTTCATTTACATGACACAAACTCCAGAGATCCCACTGAGAACACTAGAACTGTCACGACACCAGGGAGAAGAAGTCCATAATGTGTATTTGTATAACATCAGAGTTAATTATGCCGTCCTTCCAACACAAATCATTACTACTATACACAAATGTTAATAATTTGAACTTTTCCATGTGTTTTGTTGTCATAAATGATAAGTAAATGTAAATGAATAATAATGAATGAAGGTAAATGTAAAAGTTATAATTGTCACAGATCGACTGTCACTGGGACAAAGGCCGGGTGGACTCACGTGCACTTCCTGGGCGAGATCACGACACACAAGGCGTTAAATGTCCAATGAGAGTTTATTCCAATCTCAAGGTCGGGTCACAGGCAGAGGGTCGGTACACGAGATAATCCATAAAGACACATGAACATGAACAAGACTTGATGAGACTAGAGAGAGTGACAGGTACAATGACTGACAAACTGGCAATGATACACAGACTGGGATGACCTTAAATACACGTACAGACTAACGAGTGACACACAACACCTGAGACAAGTCTTTCTGTTTCTTAACTGCTTTGCATTATTTTCCTGTGCTGAATGCCTGTTGTATATTTTTTTTAATGTTCGTTTTTTTGAGATATCACAATTAAGTACTGTACAGTATGTTGATACTGTTTTCTTGTTGAAAGAAATGAACATGCACTAAATAAAGCATTGGAAAGCAAAGTAGGATTTTTATTTTGGTTAAATGTGAAAAAGTTAAGTTGAAGTAAATTGAGTAAATTAATTTTAAGCTAATTGCAAAAAAAAAAGCTAATTGCATTAGCTTTACAGAAAACTTTTACATTGACTGAAAAAAAATGTTACTTAAAGCCAACATAACCAGTTGACGAAAAAAAGTTAATTAAATCCAACACAATTATATTCAGTGTACACGTTTTTTTTTTTTGACAGTATACTGTCACTTTTTCTGCGGATTTTAACATGTTTTTTACATAATTAACATGTTATTTCAACATGTAAAAACATAGACAAGAAAAAAATGTCAAGACATTTATTTGAGGGGGACATTTATTTGTTTCAGTATTTCAAACTGAAAAATATTTTTTCAATATTTCAATTTTGAAACTGAAATATTTATTGCCTCATACACTTAAAATACACTGCCTTACAAGGCGTCAGAACATGATCAGCGCTTTTCTATTATCGGCGCAGGTGAGAGAGTGGTGGGGCATTTTGTATTGGTAATTATGTAATTGGTTATTATTATTCTTATTAGTATTTCGTTATTTTCGGGCCTTTTAGAGAAAAAATTCTCTCATTTAAGGAGTATATTCTGTCCACCAAGACACATTTCTTAATGCTTCTCTCCTTTTTATGGAATCAGATCAGTGCCTTATCAAATGTAAATTCCAAAGACACGAACGAAAATGCTTCACATTTCCGTGTTTTTTTCCTTCTTTTTCCACTTACAATCTTCATATTTTCGTTCAAAACGTTTATTCGTTCAAAACGTTCAGAGTTTCTGTTTTTATTGGTTTCATTTTTTCGCGTTTGGACATCTGGTACTCAGATTGGCTGGTGAGAATGTGATTAATTGACATCACACACATTGAATATGACATTTCCTCTTATTTCCAGCTAAAATCTAATTATTCGATTATTTCGATATTTTTAGGCTAATTAAATGTGTTTATTTGTATTTATTTTAGTGGGTTACTGCTTTTTATTTACTTTTTTTTATTGATTAAGACAGAATAACTTTAACGTAGGCACAGTGTATTTAGTGTAATTAGTGCATAAACAAACACACTACCATTTATAACTGCTTAACTTGGGTAAAATTCTTTTTACACAGTGTTACGTCCCCTCCGTGGGTTGGAGGGGATTAACATGAAAATAATAATTTATGAAAATCCACAAAGAAAAAGAAATAAACAACAGGATTCTAACCGGACTCCCTGACTAAATCAACACAAAACATGAGAAAACAGTTTACAATAAATAAAAAGGCCAGCCGTTTACCTACTGTTCCTGCCAGGCAATCACCGATTGGAATATGGAAACAGATTAGTGCCAAAAATATCGAACGTAAATTTCGAAGATGCTTCACATTTACGGTCGTTTCTTCTCAGAGAGAGAATTATCTCGATCTCCGACTCTTC
>QKNR01009100.1:227452-243409 GCA_028031935.1 Paedocypris micromegethes | reverse complement strand
AGAGAGAGAGAGAGAGAGAGAGACAGAGAGAGAGAGAGAGAGAGAGAGGGAGAGAGAGAATAAGCAAAACAAAACTGAAAAATCGACGGATAAACAATTTTCACTCTAAACCTGCATCGTGTTCTACACGCAATGTCTGGTCATTTCTGTGTTTTTGACGTGAACTTCAGTTTTTTGGTATTTTACATTCCTGCACATTGAAATATATATATATATATTTTTTTTTTTTTTTTTTTTTAAATATGTCTCTCGCTAAATAGGAGAGCTTCACACAAAGGCTAGAGGCCATTTCTGATTAACAGCGAGAAGTACGTAGTAAAATATCTGGTAATAAATAAATAATTCACTCTCATTTCTATAACACATGCCAACTATTTCACATCAAGGCTAGATCTTTATACACACACACACACACACACCATTTCTTTGCAGCAATTTCTGTACGCTATAACCCATGTACAAATGGCTACTTGTCTCTTTTCTGTGCATCGTTTTACACCTGTAGATATTTTCACGAAAACAAGTCAGTATAAAGCATGGCGGTCATCAGTGAACCTACAGTACGTGTGGATCACTGGCTGGTGGGATTCTACTCATCCGCTACCAAGTGAGAAACTTTTTCCCAGTTGGAGAAGAACGTGTCCCTGTGTAGCCGTGGAAAATCAACCGCTTGTTTTTTGTGGTACGTGCAAGCGTTTCCTCCTCACGCTTTCAAGCTTAGGAGCCGTCGGCGGCGTTGCGCTTTTTCCCGAAGAATTGCGTGGCGTCTCTGCTGCGTAGAGCGGGCGGGTTCTTGTGAGGACTGAGGGACCAGCGCCAGCCTCCAGCGGGACAGGGCGTGGTCTGCAGCAGCTGGAAGAGCATCAGCACCTCCGGCCCCAGGCGGCTCAGCAGATGAAGCCTTATCACCTCCACCGTCTCGTCCTCACACTCCATCAGGCTCTGCAGCAGCTTCCCGTAAAACCTGCGGCCAGACGCAAACACCACCCACCACTTTACACTACTATTACAGTCTTACTCAGCCGCTGAGACACTACATTCTACTGTCTGAAACAAATTCTCAATGGCTTGAACACACTGGTCAAATCAGTCACTCTTTTGGCAGAACAATTTTCACCTGGTTAGACACGACTAGCCAACACAGTTTCATTGAGATTCACCAGTAGAGCAGAATGCTGAACACACAATAACTGATCACACTTTAGTCTGATGATGTGAGGGACGTAAGCCAGATCAGTGAACACTGGTTTCTGAGGCTCTACTAAGGATGGAAATCTGAGGAAGAGTGTGTGAGAGGAGGATGAGGTGTTCAGCAAAAACAAAGATTGGTCATATCTATAGCACAGTACGTAAATATTGACAACAGTATGACTATATGTCCCATCCGTAAACTCCACTGGACCTAAAGATTGAAAAAATGTCAAAGTAAGAAAATGTGAGAACATGTACTTTAGCTCTATATACTGCACAACACTACAGTACATAATAATACATATAGTATAAGTAAATACACTTTTCACTACATCACTGTATTTGTACTAAATGCGCAGGTTTTCTTTGTTTTGGCATCTGCTTTTATATTACAGTGAACAATACACTTTTATTTCTCCTGCTTCACGCTCTGAGCGTTGTGTTTTGTATTATTCTGAGTAGTGTTTGCTGACTGATCACTAGTGCTTGTCATTCTGATGGACTCGAGACACCATTTGATCACAGAGTTCAGTTTTGCGCTCAGATTGAACTGTTTTGAGGTGAAAGTTCAGTTTTGCAAGAAGAGTCTGATGTTTTAGGAATGTAGCTTGAAAATTGGGGTTTGTGTTTAGAGTTTAGAGAAAAGGAGAGCAGCATTCAAAAAATGTGTCTTAGCGATTGAGAAAAACTGTAAACCTGTCATACACTAGTGTCGTCAAAAATATCGATATTTCGCCAAGTATCGATACTGAAAAATCTGAAACGATACAACACTGTGACCCAAAAGTATCGGTACTAGCCACACTTCCGTGTCTCGAAAAAGCGCTAAAGTACTTTTGTCTGGAACTTTCTCGGCAAATGAGTGTTCATTTCAAGTTTCACATCATTTAAAGTTCAAGTCGAGTTCAAGTTGGTTTATATTGTCATTCTGCTACATGCATAGACAAGTAGTAATGGTGTCTCATACACATCTAGGTACACGTTCACACAAATAGACTGTACAAGATATACTGTGCATGAAATTGGATTGTGCAGAGGATATTTTTGTACATGAGACTGTAAAAAAGGAAAGATTTCGTAAACATTTTAGTGCAAATAGATTTTTGTATAAAGTGACTGGTGATTTTGAGAAGTTAGTAACTGTTTCATTATTAACTCAAGTGTTTTGAAGTTACGTTTTGCCTCGTTAACGCAGTGAAATACAATCCACCTCAGAGCGAGAAGCTTGCTGACCAACCGAGATGCTGACCAACGAATCTGACCAGAGATTATAATCATACTAGAAATATATGTAAGAATGAAGCCTAGTAATCTCAGTCATGGAGTGAAGCCTTGTTTGCTCTTGTATTTACAGTAGATGTCTGTTTATAGCATAGAAATCCCAAATCTAAACCAGTTTATATAAATACTGCTGTTCAACTCTGGTTCAATAAATGATTAAAGCAGATAATCAATAGAAACCCACAGGAGATAATATGTGTTTGAGAAGTAAGCTTGTCAATCTGATTGATCTAACAATAATTTAAAAAAAAAAGACTTGATCTAACAATCGAAACATGCAAAAATCATGTAAGTTTTGAATGTGTAAAATTTCTTTTAAAGCACCAGAAGGAATCTGAGAACCACCGATATGCAGTGAGAACTCACACTACCCGCTTTTTATGAAAAACAAATAAAATATTGTACTCTTCTACTTCTACATACCTTTTTTGTTTAGAATAGAGAGCTCCCACCCAACTCACTTTGTTTTAACCTTTTAAATAGCTTTTAACTTTTTTTTCTTCTCCAAAATATAAAGGATCATGCAGTTTTATTTTAGCACTTTACTGTCTTGAGATTCCTCATTCAAGCACATGTTCATGTTCCGGTCTTGTTATGTATTTGTTTCTTAACGAAAAAAAGCAAAAAACATCGTTGCCGTTTTCCCTTGTGGTATTGAAAATGGTATCGATACTTTTTAAAGTATTGTATCGAAGTTGCTTTTTCTAGTATCGTGACATAACTATTATACACCAACTATTAGTTTCATCATGGCTGCTGGTCATACGAGTCACGGCAGCTCAACTGAACCATCAAAGCGAGACACGTCCAGCCAATGTAGAAACTGAAATCTGAACAACACAAGTGTACGAAAAGAACTCAGAGAAAGGCAATAAAGGCAACGGTAGTTCCTACAACCTCAAGACAAAAGAAATGCACCATACAGAACAGGTCCAGCCAACAGAAGTCAAACATTAACAGACAACTTTTAATAAGAAACTATTAAGAGATCAAATTCAGCGGAAATTGGTTCATGACCAGACGATGTGGCGACAGTGGCTTTCGTGAGAAAAACGAGAATCACAACAATCAAAAACATTTTTTTTTTGCTTAGAATAAAGATCACGATTCTTTTCATGGTTCTTATTTTATTATAGTTATTTCAAATATTTAACCCTGAAAATCAAGTTGTCAAACAGCAATATTACTCTTCGTTTTAATTTTAAATAAATGGAATGAAAAATATAATGTAATGTAAAAGTAATGTTGTAAAGAAAGAAAATCACCATTAAAGGTAATAAAAATAAACATACCAAGGTATGTATTATGTACAGTTGAGGACAAAATTATTAGCTCTGTTGAAAAGCACTTTTGAAATACTTATCAAACAATGATTATTTTGTGGGCGGGGCTAATCATCTTGTCCTCATCTGTAGATGTTTGTGTGTTTGCCGAGTGTCGTCTTCTGGTTTGAGACTGTAGTAAACACACACACACACACACTTCAGAATAAAATCCTTTTTTAGGTAGTAGAATGACGGAGTTGATTGCAGACCGCAGGCCGCAGGTGTCCGTCACGTGTACGAAAGTAGTAATGCAAGATCATCTTTCCTTTATAATCTTTACATGATCGTGCACGGCTGAGTTTTGCTCGAAGCGTTTTGACAAAAAAAACGCTCGTTGTAGATCAGAGAGTTTGTCACAATGGTATAAATGTTGGATTAAGGTCGCAAGGAGGTAGAATCGAGGGGGTAGAATTTTTATATCGTCTGGACGGAGGAGTCAGATTTTAAAATTTTGGCATTCATCCTAGCCATCTTTCACGCTCTCGAAAAAAACAAAGATCAGCTTGGCAAAATAACACAAACCCTGACAGAAGATGCGAACGAACGAACAGTCCAAAGACTTTGTTTTGATGATTGAAACACAGTCTATAGTTGTAGTAGTTCAAGTCGAGAAGTAGTGGGGGTGTCGCCATCTGCGTGACTCTTCAAATACGGAAACCGCACGCTCTGCCGAAGTTCGGATCCGGTCCCGAGGACGTGCACTTATCTTGATTCCACTGTAGAATTACATTTTCAAGCATTTTCAAGCACTTCATTTAAAACTCGAGCATTTCCAAGGCCTTGAGAACATGATTGAAATTCAAGCATTTTCAAGGATTTCAAGCGCCCGTAGGAAAGACAAGAACAAACGTTTTGACAATACCCATCCAGGGAAGTTACAGACCAAGTGAACACACACAAACCGGGAGCGGCCGTAAGCCTAGTGTCCTGCCCACGGATCCTCAGCTGTACAACCTGAAACCTCCTGGACACAAGTACAAGTCTCCCACCACTGGACCACAACTGCCATTATACACACACTCTTAAACATCTGGAACCTCCTCGTAGTAGATACTATCACTCTGGCCAGCTACTTATCCCAAACTGACCACTACTCTCATTCGACATTGGTAGAGACGTTACAGGCAATTGATTTCTTGGAAGAAGATCTGGTTCGTCTCGTTGACTTTTGGTTTGTTTTAGCAGAGAATGTATTTTAATTAGTTAAAAATTAACAAATCTTTCATGAACGAACGAGTCCCCTCGGTGAACGATTCGTGAACGATAGTATCGAGCAGCGTTATTACAATTCGTCCGTGATTGGTTCAATCGTTCATTGCGTTCACGCGTCACATGAGAGCCGAGCCGCGAGCATGCTGTGTACTTAGCTTGAGAGCGCGGTCACTTTTACAGCGCCACCTGCTGGAAAATGAACGAAATGAACAAATGACTCGAAATAAATCCTTCACTTTACTGTCCGAGAATTAAAGACCCAAATCAGTTAAAAGAATCAAACTTCCCATCACCACTAGCTGTGATAGTTTGGATAAAGGGTCTCGGTGCGTAGAAGCCAAGAATGACTGACACTGATTGTAAAAAGGTGAAAAATTAAACACACTCACAAAAGGTAACACAGGTGAAACTGGTATAACACTTCACCACCAAAACACCACCGAAGAGGATTGTGGGTAATGTAGTGCGCAGTGATTGACAGACTCGTGATTAGTTCTGCTGTGTGCTACTAGTTAGTGCTGTGATCGACACTACAGACAAAATATTTAGTCAGAAAGACTTGAAAACTACAATGTGGTAGAAGGGTTGATGTCCGAACGCTTCAGTTTCGGCCATGTCAAGGGAGTCTCGTCACGAGTTCCCCAAGTTTATGTTCACGCTTTATGTTTCCTCTGGGTGACATCATCCAGAAGCATGAAATTTCACAATTTTCAAAAATTTAAGATATTGCTTTTTTCATGTCAAACTATAAACTGGACGAAACTAAACTGACCAAAACTGAATTACTACTCATTGACTAACTTAAAAAAAGAACCCGATTATATAATGATTCTAAAAAGACTTCAACTTTCAGGTAAACTAATACGCTAAACCTGTATTAACATGAAAATCGGTGTTGAGTTGTGCCACGATATGGATTTTGCAATATCGTGGACGTTGTCACACATACATAAACTAAATTTTTATACATGTACAGTATATATATATATTTTCAAAGACGCACACGCAGCACTGTTTCTGCTTTTTTTCAATCAAAGTCGTTTGTAAACGTTTGTTTCAAGCGAAGTTTGAATTCCCACTCACGAAAGCATGACAACGTAAACTCTCTCTCAGTCTCTCTCTCTCTTTCTTTGTTTCTCTCTCTGTCTCTCTCTCACTTTCTTTCTTTCTCTCTCTCTGTCTCTCTCTCTCTGTCTCTCTCCCTCTCTCTCTGTCTCTCATATTTCAACTAAACGCCTAGGCAGATGCTTATCCAGGTTACCCCCCTGCATATAACTAATTTAAATAAAGTTACAATACAGATTTTGTGTACAAATAATGTTATACAAATAATTAAGATCTACTCAGATGTAATGTCCACCCACCCACCAGTACCGTGATATAATACCAATATCGTCTGGACACTAGAAAATATCGAGATATAAATTTTCACTCGTATGGCCCAGCACTATCAGGAAGGTTCTCATGCCTGACTAGCAGATAAATTGCCTTCTTCGAATTTAACTAAGCAAAAAAATAAACAAGGTAAATAAAAGCTACCTGTTGGGAAAGTGGCTGGGGAGCTGAGCCACGTCTGCGATGGCTGCAGGATTGCTCCGGGCCACCGAGCAGATGTCCAGCTTGCTGTAGCACTCCTCCAGAACTTCAGAAATCATTCGCTGGAAGGTGGAACAGCGCCTGACCGTCAGAAAGATCTTGGAGGTGATGCCGTTGGCGATGCACTTCAAACTTTCCTTCACAAAGGCCTTGCCCTGGAAAGACGCACATTAAACTCACGTGATTCGAGATGTTGGAAAGCATTCCCATGTGTTTTTATTTCATACGCAGCTTTTAAAGCAGCTTTACAGTAAAGTGCAGTGAGTTTATCAATATGGCCACTAGGGACACACACATACACAGAGCTGTGTGTAAACCTTACATGGTGTCGGGGGCACGTGTATGGAATCAGATTAATGTCACAATTTTTTTTTAAACGTACATTTCTAAGAAACGAACATAAAAGGCTTAACATTTTTATGGCCTTTTTAATTTTTCGCTTGTAATCTTCACTTTTTTGTTGGAAACATTTTTTTTCGGTTCAGATTTCTTCGTACGCTTCAGACTTTTGGCACTAGTTTCACATGGGGGAGGCCCTTACTCTGATTGGCTGGTGACAATGTGATTGACAGAAGTTGATCAGGAAGTGTGGGAGGAGTTATCTGCGCTAACTAGAAATTCAACACTTTGTGTGTTGATTTAAAACTATCCTAGTGCCTAGGTAATATGTATGAATTATTATAGTGTTCCTTATGTTCGGTGACTCTGAAATGATGGTCATAGCCCATAGTGTTAACACCGAAAAAACAATGGACATTTTTCTTTTTTAAAGACTCTTTCCAGTGTTCTGGGACTAAGAAAATATACATATACGCTATATAAATAAACTTGAACTTGGACGTGCAAAGAGCTTTGTTAGAAAGTCTACCTGGAGTAGGAGATTGTGTGTTTTATTCTGTGTTTCCCACTGTCCTATCACTTTCTTGTAATCAATAACAGTACAATAATCAGGATTTAATATGGTTTATTTCAGTATCTGATGCAATTGTGGAATATGCTACGTCATTGTTGTAGATACGTGCTCGTCACCAGATCATCTCCACAGAACTCCGCGGCAACCAGACTGTTGTGTACTGAATGTTTGTGTACTGTTAGTTAGTTACCTGCTTTCCATCTGAGGAGACAGAAGTCTGCTCTCTGCTCTGTTAATAAAAGGCCTTTTTCTCTGGCTAATCAAGTTCCCGTGTTTCTCTGACCGGAAACCCCTTTCTGTACTGCGACCGCAAGCAAAGATCCCAACTATCCGTTTCAAGCTTTACAAATGCATGAAAGTTACACTTGACAGCTAAACTTGAAAGTACTCACTCTGAGTTCATTTAATTAATCTTTTAAAAAAACCTTTCCCAGTTTTCCCAGTAGCTCAGTCTGTAGAGCGCTGGTGTTTGAAACACCAGATCGATTCCCAGGGAAAGCAAGAATTTGTTGAATTGTGAAAGTTGTAAGGAAATGTAAGTCGTTTTGGATAAAAGCGTCTGTTAAATGACTGTAAAGTAAAGAAGACAATCTTTACTTATCCAAAATGGATAAGTACTTTAATCTTCACTTTACTTGTCTCCAAAATGAGCATCTCGAAAGGTGCCTTATAAATAAAATGTATTATTATCAGTATTATTATTATTATTATATTATTAAATGTTCCGAATATGTTATGTTCCGTTTGTTTTAACATATGTCTTATAATTTCTCGTCAACTCGAATTTACCATAAAACCCTGTGCGCGTGCAGACAAAACTGCAGTAACTCGTACTCATAACTACAAAGGGACAGATACTCCAATAAAGATATTGCCATTTTGAAAGTGTTTAAGCACTCGTTAAACTTGCGCCCACTACCTGGTGAAGAGCTGTCAATCCCATTCTCACCAGGAAGTGTAAGTGTAAGTTTAAGAGTAACTGAAAACTAATGCCAAAAGTCCAAACGCCGAAAAAATGTAACAAACAAAAAAATCTGAAATGCACTGCCCATCTGAACCAAAAAACAGTTTAGAAGAAAATTGTGAAGATTGCTAGCAAATAAAAAAAACCTAACAGAAATGCTTCACATTCTTGAAGTTGAAGTTTTATAATTAGTCATTAAAGTTTGATGATTGGTCATTGATTTAATTGAAGTTTGATGATTTTGGCGCTAAACTGATTCCACACAAGTTCTACAACTGTGTCCTTGGGCAACACACTGACGATGAAAGTTTGAAATATTGTTATTATCATTATTATTATTATTCATTAATCTTCAAAGGACCATGACACGTTCGCCAACCGTGCTTTAATATATTTGAGAGTGGAATCGCGCGTCTTGTTATGAAACAATACCGGACGACTATTGTCCCGTCTTTTGTTTATCATTTTTTAAAGCAGCTTCTCATGCGAATCATCTCACGCGCTTTTTATGAAGACGTCACCTTTTCTACTTTTGATTGGGCAATACACAATCTCATCGTTAGTTTGATTGGTCTTTGTAACTGTCTGTGAGGAGGGCGGGGCTTAGAGACAGAGAGAGAGAGAATTTAAACGGCTGATGCTTCTCCAGGTTTAAACGCGTCTTAATGTTACAGAGCTTGTTTGTTAGGTCACACACATAAATATTAATTTCCTGTCCACTTAATTTTTAACTGCTTTCACTCATGGGGCTCGGCCGGGCCTAGTCCGAACAAGGCACATGGGTCAACCCTCCAGTGGACTCACCACCTGCAAGAGGGGCCATAGGGGTCAGGTGAAGGAGGAGTTGGGTGGCAGCCGATGTCGAACCCTGGCGGTCTGACCCTCGGCTACATAGGCTGGCTCTAGGGACGTGGAACGTCACCACTCTGGTTGGGAAGGAGCCTGAGTTGGTGCACGAGGTCGAGCGTTTCCGACTAGATATAGTTGGACTCGCCTCGACGCACAGCTTGGGCTCTGGAACCAGCCTTCTTGACAGGGGCTGGACCCTGTTCTATTCTGGAATTGAACCGGGTGAGAGGCTTCAGTGCTCACGTGGGCAACACCAGTCAGACCTGGAATGGGGTGATTGGGAGGAACGCCCCCCCCCATCAGAACCCAGAAGTTGCTTGACTTCTGTGCTTATCACGAATTGTCAATAACGAACACCATGTTCAAACATAAGAGTGTCCACATGCACACGTGGCACCAGGACACTCTAGGCAGAAGTTCGATGATCGACTTTATAATCGTTTCATCGAACTTGCGGCCGCATGTTTTGGACACTCGGGTGAAGAGAGGGGTGGAGCTGTCAACTGATTACCACCTGGTAGTGAGTTGGCTCAGATGTTGGGGGAAGAAGCCGGTCAGGCCCAAACAATCTGTGAGGGTCTACTGAGATCCCTCCATCAGAGAGAGCTTCAACTCACACCTCCGGCAGAGCTTCTCTCAGGTTTCGGAGGAGGTGGTGGACATTGAGTCAGAAGGGACTCTGCTCCGCACCTCCATTGTCGAAGCTGCAGGCCGGAGCTGTGTTCGCATGGTCATCGGTGCCTGTCGGGGCGGCAATCCCCGAACCCGCTGGTGGACACCAGTGGTGAGGGATGCTGTCAAGTTGAAGAAGGAGTCTTACCGGGCCATTTTGGCCTGTGGGACTCCTGAGGCAGCTGACAGGTATCGGCGGGCGAAGCGAAACGCATCTTCGGTGGTCGCTGAGGCAAAGGCCCGGGCTTGGGAGGAGTTCGGCGAGACCATGGAGAACGACTTTTAGACGGCTTCAAAGAAATTCTGGTCCACCATATGGCGACTGAGGAAGGGGAAGCAGTGTGCCATCAACATCGTTTACGGTAGAGATGGGGGGCTGCTGACCTCAACTCAGGACGTTGTGGATCGGTGGGGAGAGTACTTTGAAGACCTCCTCAATCCCATCAACACATCTTCCGAGGAGGAAGCAGAGCCGCTGGAATCAGGGATGGGTGCTTCTATCTCTGGGGCAGAGGTTGCCGAGGTAGTTAAAAAGCTCAGCGGCGGCCGGGCCCCGGGGATAGATGAGATCCGCCCAGATCTCCTTAAGGCTCTGGATGGTGTGGGGCTGTCCTGGTTGACACGCCTTTACACCATCGCGTACAGTGGTCATCGGGGACAGTGCCTCTGGATCGGCAGACTGGGGTGGTGGTTCCTCTTTACAAGAAGGGGGACCGGAGGATGTGTTCCAACTACAGGGGGATCACACTCCTCAGCCTCCCTGGGAAAGTCTACTCAGGGGTGGTGAGGAGAGGAGAGTTCGTCTGATTGTCGAGTCTCGGATTGAGGAGGATCAATGTGGTTTCCGTCCCGGACGTGGAACTATGAACCAGCTCTATACCCTTTTCAGGATCCTGGAGGGATCATGGGAGTTTGCCCAACCAGTCTACATGTGTTTTGTGGACTTGGAGAAGGCATTCGACCGTGTGCCTCGGGGACTCCTGTGGGGGGTGCTCTGGGAATATGGAGTACTGGAGCCCTTGTTATGGGCTGTCCGGTCTCTGTATGACTGGTGTCAGAGTTTGGTTCGTATTGCCGGTAGCAAGTCATTTCCATTTCCGGTGAGAGTTGGGCTCCGCCAAGGCCTCCCTTTGTCACCGATTCTGTTCATAACTTATGGACAGAATTTCTAGGTGCAATCGAGGCGGAGGGGGATCCGGTTCGGTGACCTCAGGGTCAAGTCTCTGCTTTTTGCGGATGACGTGGTCAGGCTGGCTTTGTCGGAAGTAGAGCCGCTGCTCCTCCGGTTCGATAGGGGCCAGATGGGGTGGTTCGGGCATCAGATAAGGATGCCCCCCGGATGCCTTGCTGCTGAGGTGTTCCAGGCATGTCCCACCGGAAGAAGACCCAGGGGCAGACCCAGGACCCGCTGGAGAGACTATGTCTCCCGGCTGGCCATGGAACGCCTCGGAATTCTTCCGGAGGAGCTGGAGGACGTAGCTGGGGCAAGGGAAATCTGGGCCTCCTTACTGAGGCTGTTGCCCCCGCAACCCGGCCCCGGATAAGCGGCAGAAGACGGTACGGTACAGAAGTTAGTTTTGGACCATTGAAGCTTATAACCTCTTTTTATAAAATCAAAATATGGTCATGCTATCATAATGCCTCTAATTGACGGAAAGGTTGAAAAAAAAATGAAGTTGATGGTATTTATAAGTCTGGAGAAACCCATCAATCACACTCTGGGCAGTCTACATGAACGTAAATTAAAAGATCCACCCACCTGAGTATCAAACTTAGCAGCGCTGTTGAGGAAGGATCTGCAGATGTCGTGCATCCCGTCTGTGTCACAGGTGGAGTTTTCCAGACACGCGAAGGCACCGCAGCCCACCTGAAGAGCACTGTTCAAGCAGCGCGCCACCTCCACTACACACACAACACAACACCTGAAGAGCACTGTTCAAGCAGCGCGCCACCTCCACTACACACACAACACAACACAAAACCTGAAGAGCACTGTTCAAGCAGCGTGCCACCTCCACTACACACACAACACAACACAAAACCTGAAGAGCACTGTTCAAGCAGCGTGCCACCTCCACTACACACACAACACAACACAACACCTGAAGAGCACTGTTCAAGCAGCACGCCACCTCCACTACACACACTACACAACACAACACAACACCTGAAGAGCACTGTTCAAGCAGCACGCCACCTCCACTACACACACAATACAACACAACACAACACAACACAACACCTGAAGAGCACTTTTCAAGCAGCGCGCCACCTCTACTACACACAACACAACACAACACCTGAAGAGCACTGTTCAAGCAGCGTGCCACCTCCACTACACACACTACACAACACAACACCTGAAGAGCACTGTTCAAGCAGCGCGCCACCTCCACTACACACACAACACAACACAACACCTGAAGAGCACTGTTCAAGCAGCGCACCACCTCCACTACACAACACAACACAACACAACACCTGAAGAGCACTGTTCAAGCAGCGCACCACCTCCACTACACACACAACACAACACCTGAAGAGCACTGTTCAAGCAGCGCGCTACCTCCACTACACACACAACACAACACAACACAACACCTGAAGAGCACTGTTCAAGCAGCGCGCCACCTCCACTACACACACTACACAACACAAACCTTCCAGTGAGTCAGCAAAGCTGTATGAATATATATATATATATATATATATAGAGATATATATATATATATATTAAATAAGCGCGATTAATTATCAAATTATCAAAAATAATCGTTTATTAGTCGTAATCGTGTTAAAAGGTTCGATTAATCGCGTCCAGAGGCTGACCATCTTTTCTCCCCGCTGCAATATGGCTCTTATATGACTCTCCAAAACGTCATATAAATCGTAATGAGTGTGTGTGTGTGTGTGTGTGTGTTTACTGCGGTTTCAAACCAGAAGACGACACTCTGCGAACCACACAAAACAAACATCTACAATCCAGGGCACATACTTTTGTCCTCAGCTGTACATAATACTGCACCTTGGTGTGTTTATTTTGTGTTGATTTTCTGTAGACAGAAAATAAAATCTCTTTTTGTAAATCACTTTGGATAAAAGCGTCCAAAAAAGTAAAGTAAAGTGTTTATTTTAATGTGAATTTCTATTACGCTGATTGGTGATGTTTTTTCTTTACCACATTACTTTTACACTACGTTATATTTTTTAATTTAAATTTAAAACAAAGAGTAATGTTGCTGTTTGACAACCTGATTTCCAGGATTAAATATTTAAAACAATCAAATATCCAGAAAGAATCGTGATCTTTATTCTAAGCGAAAGAAATTGTGATTCTCATTTAATCCAGAATTGTGCAGCTCTACTCAACAGCTCTACTCTACTCAACTCATAGAACAGACTCATTTAATAGACTATTTCAACTTGAACCGCAAGTAAAACTCTTGAACGGACACTAAATGATTTCGATGAGCGTTAATGTGTGTGTGTGTGTGTGTGTGTGTGTGTGTGTGTGTGTGTGTGTGTGTGTGTCGTGAGTGGAGGAAGTCAGACCCAAACACATATCAGAAAACGCGCGTCTTCACGTCTAGTTTCTTCGTCAACAGCTGATCTATCGTTGAGCACACGATTCGCTGCGTGACGTGGAGATTAAAGCCTTGAATTTCAATTTGTTTTCAATTGATTCGCTTCAGGGACAAATGATGCGCCAAAGTGTGAAACGTTTAGGCCGAATATTTAATTCCTCGCCACGCTTGTAAGGGAAAACGCAGAGTGAAGATGACATCACGAAGAGATGAGACGACTGAAGAGCAGTGAGTCTGAGAGAGAGAGAGAGAGAGAGAGAGAGAGAGAGAGAGAGAGAGAGAGCAGTTGTTGAGCTTCAGCCTCAGCTGTTGTTCAAATCCACCGTCTCTTTGCTCTAGTGGCAAACAAAATGCATTTATACAAAATAATTGGGAAAATATTTAAAAGCCCATTTTGACATATACATGTGTGTATTATCCTAACCCCCTTTTAATATATTTACATACATATAACATATAAAATCGTTTATACATATAAAGTGTATTCTGTTTCTACTATTCGGCTGAATATATTTAAATACATGGAAATATACGTAGTTATTATTCACACATTTCAATCTTTCTGTCTTCTTTGGACTTTACATGAAACTGTTAACAATATATGCATGTCTATGTTAAAAACATTTAAAAATGTCCTATATATTGGATATGTATTTTGAAAATATATAGTTAAACAATGTTTGACAGATACATTTCTTCTCGGTATATAGAACACTTTAGTTAGTCCTTTATTGATGACGTGGCTACAGAGAATGCTGTTGCACACCTTTATATTTTGCTTGTTTTCCCTGTTTTTTCCTTTTTCTAAATTGTGCCTCCGATAGCTTTACGGATTTGAATCTACAGTTGTTAATCTTCTGTATTTGCACGTCAAATAAACAAAAAAACAACAAAAACACTAGTTAGTTTCAGTTTACTAGTTTACTTGCTTCCACAATATAAAATAAGCTTGTCTTCTCCCAGAATGGGATGTTTTTTTTTCTCCCGTAGTCGTCATCTTAAAGTGTTAGCTTGTTGTTGTGTATATATATATATATATATATATATCAATCTTTTAAAAGTGTGTGCATCTGGCAGTTAGTATAGTGCACAGATTCTATTTTTCTTTTCAATGCCATTTTTTTTTTCATGTACTAATGTTGAATCACCAAGACCATTTTCACCAAGAAACAACTTAGGTTGTCTTGTACCCAGGGGTGTAAGGTACTTGAGTAAATGTACTTCGTTAATTTACTTAAGTATGTTTTTGGCTACTTCGTACTTTGTACTTACACTGAGTATAGCAACTTAGCAACTTTTACTCTCTACTCCACTGCATTTGTGATTGAGTATCAGTACTTTTCACTCCACTACATGATAAATGACACTTATTGTTACTCGTTACATTGTAGTTGTGCGCGACAAGCCGGAATCGATTTATACTGCGGTTAATTTCTTGGGTGGACGAGGTGAATATCGCCATCTTTAGGCTGCTGAAGGTAATGGAGGCTATTTGTGAATTAGAAACCACAAGAACACGAATTAGGGGCGTAAAAATGTGTTTTACAAATGTTATTATGTAATATAACTTTACATAATACATATATCATTTACTAATCAGATTAATCTTTCTATTTTATATCTACTTGCAAATGTAAGTGATTGACACTGACTTTTTGTTCTTTTTATCTACTTTGTTCTACCAGTTTTCAAACACTGAGGTTAAATTCAGTTTCTGTCTTGGAAAACAATAGTTTGTTTTCATATTTCCTTATTTTTCGGGCCTATATCGAGCCCGAATAAAAACACTTCTTAATACTTAAGTTCTTATAAAATCGGATACTTTGCTACTTTGACTCAAGTCTTTTTGAATTTGGTGACTTGTTTGCGAGAAACATGTGTACAAACAAAACGAACGAACGAATGAATGAATGAATGAATGAATGAGATCACGAGGAGACGCAGGAATAACTTCCGAGCATTTGGGAATCATTAGAGCGCCAGCGTCTCTTTGTCTCAGAAGCAGCGGGTCGGTACGTGTCTCCCTGACAACTACAACAGGAAGTTACGCAAATACCAAGTGGAGTTTGACAAAGACTTTCACCTCCCGACCGAGACGGAACAGAACTCGGTGTCCCACATACACAAGTATATTCATTACTGACAACCTTTCCAATATTGCCTTCTGGTTACAACTTCAGAATGATGATTCAGACGAGCGATTTGTCTTCAGAATGGATTCTCTCAGGTCCCCACCTTGTCAAGCCTTATGAGGACAGTATTGATTTATACACTGAGGGACACGATTAAAGATCTGTAGAATCCTGAAGATCCACCTTGAACCCTACACCTCTAACCGTCTATCACACATACACACACACACACACACAC
>QKNR01009100.1:160838-214207 GCA_028031935.1 Paedocypris micromegethes | reverse complement strand
TATAAGCCTCGTCTTCATGGATCACTGATTTTATTGTGGCTCCAGCCATTTTTTGTGTTTTACAAACGGAAAGTACAATTGTGTCTTGTGTTTGCTCGTGTTCTTTCTTATTTTTGAGAGAGATTTTATTTTATAGAGAGAGAGAGAAGGTGCAATAGAATGATAAATAATGATACAGAGACTCCGACAACTTGGTCAGATGATTAGATCGGTATTCAGTTGTGTTGGGGGTTTTTTTTTTTAATTGTGATAGTGCTGATGGACCCAATAAAACGCAGTTAACACACTCATTAACAAAAGCTGAAATACAACAAGTCTATATGAATAAAAATAGATCAGTATATTGGAGACAGAAATAGTAAAAAAAAAAATGCATGATAAATTTAAAGAACATTGTTGGAAAGTAAATGCGTAGAATTTCACGTAAATGTATTTCATTTCTATTCCAGCTGAGAAAAAAGACGTACTGATAAAAAAATAATAATAACCTAATCATTTAAAAATAACTTTAATCTGAAGCCTGGATCACACAATCTGAAGGCAGTAGAGATCAGCCGAGAAACTCGCGAGTGTTTCCATTCGCGTAATGCTGTCATTTATTGTTTAACGGTTGAAGATTGTAGAGAAAGTGTAATGATCCGACACCAAACCATCCTGAAGGGAGCGTCCGTCATCCAAGCAGAAGAGCCCGAAGACCTGAGGAGGAGAGCAGAGAGCACCATCATTCTAAGAAAAGTCCTCGGACAAACAAGAAACCGACACTTTACTTTTCTCAGGACAGAAAGCTGGTGTTTTTTTTTGCACTTCCTGAAGCCTCCACTAGAGGGACTTTGAGAAGTGTTACAGACGATTCATCGTATTGTTTCTCTGGAAAGCCACAATTTGTTTGTTACAGAGTTGTGTTTTTTTGTTGGTTTGTTTGTCATTAAACTCTAAATATATAAACAATATCTTAAAAAAATTGAAATGAAATATGACATTTTAAATTTTATTCTTCAGTCTTAATGTCTTCATAAGATAAATCCATCAACTATACAAACAAATCATGCAGTGACAATTACAGTAGTTGTGAAAGTATAATGGGAAAGCTAAACGAACATTGTTGAGCTGAAGCGTATAAACAGTGTTAACTTTGTTGGCAAAATATTTTCGTCATCGTTTTCGTCAACGACATTTTTTCCCTGACGAAAACGAAACGAGAACAATATAAGAACTCTCGCTCAGGGACGAAAACTAGAACTTCATTTATTGACACTTTCGCCAACGTATAAAAACTAAACAAAACCGCCTTTGGTGACGACATCCAATCATAATCCGAGCTAGTGGAGAAAGGCGGGACAAACAAAATCAGGACACGGAGTCTTTCAGCTGCAGGACAAACACAGTGACTCAAGCTCAGATATACAGTATGGATTAGTTTTACATTCAACACCACCTTAAAAAAACCATCTGTACCCGCGTGTGAAGCAACAATCACCAGCAGAAACACAACACACGCCATCTGATGATGAAGCGCCATCTGATGATGATGATGATCACACTTCTCTTCTCACCGACAAACCATTTGCTACTTGTAAACGTGATGCAATTATCAATCCTTTGATTTTACTGTATTTAATTTTCTCTTTGTTGAGGTTTCATTTATGAGAATACATTTATTTGAATTCAAAGAAATGTTAATAAAAACAAGTTCAAGAAAAAATAAATGTTTTTTCCAAATCAGATCTGTGTATATATTTTATATGTTGATATAAATGTTATACATTTATTAATTGATAATGAATAATTGATTGACATTGATACTGTCAGGGGAGGAAGAGGCAGCTGAAGCCGGAGTTCAAACGAAGGCTTTAATGTGTCTTTCAGAGATCCACAGGAAGAAAAGGCAAAATAAACTTTAGAAGAAGCGATAAACACAAACGTGAGCCAAGCCAACGTGGCTTGTCACGGATCACATGACCAAGAATAACCGGCAGCTCATGCTCCCTCCGCGAACCCTTAAATACCTCATGGAGATGAGGTACACCTGTCGCGGAGGAAGATGAGCTGCCGAAGTCTAATGGCTACAGTTCAGTACCCTGGGCCGCCACCAGGGGGCGCTAAACCCCCAGGATCGTAACAGTACCCCCCCCCCCAAGGGGCGGGCTCCGAACGCCCACAGAAGACCCCTGGAGGGAGACCGGAGTGCAGGTGAAGAAGCGGGCCGGACGGTTCAGAGTCTCTGGAGCTGCTCGATGGCTCAGGTGGGCGGCCGGGCGGGCCGCTCGATGGCTCAGGAGGGCGGCCGGGCGGGCCGCTCGATGGCTCAGGAGGGCGGCCGGGCGGGTCGCTCGATGGCTCAGGAGGGCGGCCGGGCGGGCCGCTCGATGGTTCAGGAGGGACCGCTGTTGAGAGGACGAAGAGGCGGGCCGAGGTCTCCGGAGAGCAAACGAAGAAGCGGGCCGGAACAGCTCGGAGTCTCTGTAGGGCTCCTCCGCGACGTCGACTGGAGGGTGCCGAGCAGCCCCAGCGACGTCGTCTGGAGCGCGGCGTGCAGCCGCAGCGGAGCCGTCTGGAGCGCGGCGTGCAGCCGCAGCGACGTCGTCTGGAGCGCGCCGTGCAGCCGCAGCGACGTCGTCTGGAGCGCGGCGTGCAGCGGCAGCGACGTCGTCTGGAGCGCGGCGTGCAGCCGCAGCGACGTCGTCTGGAGCGCGGCGTGCAGCCGCAGCGACGTCGGAGAGCTGGGAAGGTGGTCCGGGACCACCGATGAGTGGATGAGGTGGGCTGGGACCACCGATGCGTGGATGAAGTGGGCTGGGACCACCGATGCGTGGATGAGGTGGGCTGGTATGCGTATACAGATTTTTTAGACATAGCAACTTTATTAAACATTTAAAATATATAACACCTATATTTTCGTTGACTAAATCTATACTGTCATTTAGTCGACTCAAATGCTGTGGTGTGTAGTCGATTAAAAGTAGACTAAAACTAGAAAAATATTAAGATGACTAAATATAGACTACAACTAAACTGAATTTTAGTCAAAAGACTATCACTAAAACTAAATTAAACGAGTGCTCAGACACGTGGGGGAAGCTCTTGCTCTCCTCAGTTTCCAGAGGAAGTACAGGCGTTGTTGGCCGGTTCTTGCCAGTGCTGAGATGTTCTGGATCCAGGAGAGGTCTTCAGAGATACCCAGGAGCTTGGTGCTGCTCACCCTGATCCTGGATGTGTGTTCTTCTGAAGTCCACAACCATCTCCTTCGTCCTCTCCACATTCAGGTGTAGATTGTTGTCCTTGCACCACAGCCTGCTCACCTCACTCCTGTAGGCCGTTACCACAGTCTTGATCAGGAGGTTTGACCTGGAGTTTGGAGAGCAGTCATGTGAAGAGCAGCGGGCTCAGCACACGTCCCTGAGGAGCTCCTGTGTTTGTGATGATGGAGCTCGAGGTGTCTCCCTGTCAGAAGGTCCAGCAGCCAGTTACACAAGGGTGTGTGGAGACCCAGTTGGACCATTTGGTGTATGAGCTGCTGTGGATGATGGTGTTAAACGCTGAGCTGAAGTCAATGAGCAGCATTCTGACATTCTGACACAATATTGTGACCATATTATGATTTCCAAAAAAAGAGGAGAACCAGCGTGGCCTCTTCAAAAAGAGACTAATTCACTGACACTTAACTGCACCACTTAAATTACCACCACTGTTATAATAACATACAGAAGAAGTTAATATAATGGTATAGAAGGCTGCCTAGTTTAGTGCTCGGAACCGAATCACACCTGCACCTCAGAAAACTGTCTAAATCTTTAATTATGGTACTTCAAGTTCTGTGTGTGTGTGTGTGTGTGTGTGTGTGTGTGTGTGTGTGTGTGTGTGTGTGTGTGAGTGAGTGTGTGAGACTGACCACTGACCACCCAGTTTGCGCGTGTATGTGTAACACTGATCACAGTCCCAGTGTGTGTGTACAGTTTACGTTAAACCGCTACACAGCAAGATCTTTCTGACAAGATCAGAATAATGTTGTTCTGGAAGATGAAGCTGGACCACTGGACATCGTGAGCCCCGTGAGCAGGGTAGACAATAAGGGATGTTTAGCAATTCAATTAGAATAGCAATTTATATAAGTTTATGTAATTTTATATAATTGTATTATAATGAAATACAGTATAATTTATTTTATAAAATTCAATTTATATACAATTTATATATTTATATTATAGCAATTTCAATAGAGAAGTTTGCCAGCTGGACTATCAGAAGATTATATATATCAATTTGAATAGTCGTGGAAAAAAAAAAAACGTTCAGTGTAAAGTGGAGCAAATTGTAGCATAGCAGAAGTTCAATTCTCTGCAATTTTTCCCTTTTGGTATTCCCTCCATTCCTCAGGTGAATTTAATTTCCTTGCATTTTTTTTTTGTAGCCGAGCTCAGTGGCGTCCATTGGAAAACGTTTTGTGATGGGCACCTGTTTTTTTTGCTTCTTTTTTAACTTTTTCTGTTTGCTTTGTTCAGAATTTATCAGTCAAGGAACGATCATAGTAACAATAAAGGAACGTTTGCCGTCAAAGTGACCGCGTCAGCCTTACACAACATACTTTTTTATTGGTAAGCAATTGTCATTTTTTGTCATAAATTGTCACATTTATTTAATCTTGCTTTTTCTTTTTGATGCCCAGATTTAACGATGGTTATTTGGCAAGGACGATTTGACCGAAATCAAAAACAGTACCACAAGTAAATAACGAGATATTAGACTTTTTTTTTTTTAAATCGAGGCATGTTTTTCATTCGTTCCGATGGCCCTGATGCTTTTAAAAGTGCGTCCGAACCACCGGGTCATTTATATTGTCGGTGTTTGGCTTCGAATGGAAATGGAAATGCTCCTTTAATGGTGATGTAGCAGCAAACTGTTCAGGATTGTTGTGCTGGTTTCTTCGCAGGCTGATGGGAAAGTGATCACCAGCATCTGGTTCGCATCACACGTCCTTCCACTTTTACTGAAGAGCAGAGAACATCTCGCAGCCGTCAGCATTAGTACGACTCCATCGATAAATCTCCAGCCTGATTGGAACAGTCACTCCACACATTCAGTTCCTCGCAGCGATTCCTTGCTCCGTTTGATTATGACACGGAATATCTGATTTAATCGACGGTCGTTTAGCAGAGTTGTTGATTTATGTCATTGGCTTTCGTAGACAACTATTAGGTCTTTCATCCTAAAACGCATAATACTTTAAAGTACTTTCCGTGCCGACGTAAATCGCTAGAGAACATTAAATATTACACGTTCAAAAATAAAATACCAAAATCTGCCTTTTGTTCTTGCAAGCGAAGCTATTCTCTTGACAAAAGCAGGTGTTTGAAATGAGTTTCGTTGCCGTTTAGTGTCCGAGGTCGAGACGACCTTTTCCTCGTTTGACCTTTGATCTTACCTTAATAGGTCATAACACATCGAAACATTTTTGCTTGGCGTTTTCTCAGCGTGCTAGTTTGAAATCAGTCTTCGCTTTCTAGTCGGACTCTCCTGAAAAGCACTTTAACCTTAACCCAAGTCACTAGTTGGATCTTTATAAAGGTATTTGTTGGTCACTCCTCCGTGTTCTTAAAGGATGTCCGTGCTATTAAAACCAGCTTTAGTCGTGCATGTGAGCGCGGACACAATCCTTTTATAAAGCCTTGGCGCTCTAGAGGCAATAACTTGCTTTTATTAAACAGAATCCAGGGTGAGAGAGAGAGAGAGAGAGAGTCCTGCACTGTGTCACGTCCACCTTCACACCGGAGGGCAAGCAGCGGTGAGTCCCTCACAACACCTGCGCCTTGATTATTACATTTGTAAATGTACGTTACATCTCCTAAACCAACACACTGTTTGATCAGACTGAGGAAACCCTATACTGCTGATCTTTAACAAACAAAGAAAAGAAAAGTGAGTGAGAACCATATCGAAAATGTGCTCTGCCTTTAACCCATCCAGTGAAGTGCACACACACACACACACACACACACACACACACACACGCACACACACACAGTGAAATGAACACACACAAACCCGGAGCAGTGGGCAGTCTAAGTTCAAGTTCAGAGCATTTGTAGAGTGCTTTTCACAGTCACAACTGTCTCAATCCCCATGTGTTAAAATGAGTGCTGTCAAAGTTAACGCGTTAACGTACAAGATTAGTTTAAAGTGTTTCATCACATCAATTATTTTAACGCTATTAAGCACGGTTGCATTTTTTAGCTTTGGCAAAGTGTAATGAATAGTACCAAGAGAGCCACGCGCTGTCTCCAGGTCCTGTTTTTATTAAGAGCGTAACCTAAAGAAATATGTACTTCAAACTTTCAATTGATTAATAACACTTATATGTAAGACTTTGTTTAGTTAATCTTAAAAAAAGTGCGACTCGAGGGTTAAAAAAAAGACAATATATTGCAAATTGAACAAATATTATACTAAATTATTTTACAGTATTTAAACGAGTGTTTATTTAGTGTTGAGTTTACATTGATTTACATATTACACCTCAATAACCAATATTACAAGCTTCAGTCATTTTAACACGATTAATGTAAAAAAATTAAAGGTAAAAAAAAAACCCTGACCAACAGCAAGATGTATATTTAGAAACTTCTTTGATTATCTTCCTTTATTTGTTGATTATCCTCTGTGTTTTTTTCTTAGTAACTGTAATCTCTGTAATAACTGTAATAAAAACTGTCTCAGTTTTAAAAGATGCAATTGACTAGAGACGACTGCTGGACCAAAACTCTCTGAGATGTGGACAGCAGTTGACCACCAGTTTTCTCCCAGGAAACGAGAGCAACCTCGTTCTATAAGGCAAACCACCTGGATTATGAATGCAAAAACACTTGGTGAGCTAAATTTGGAATGAGACGAGAAAAAATAAGCAAAAAAATGCCAGGCCTCAGACAGAGCGATGGGAGCTCATGTTCACCGTGATTCTAGAAGCAAGATTCAAGTTGTCCTTAGGTGCATTTTTAGGTGTGAAAAGAACGTATTTGTCTGTGATTCACGAATGAATATCACGTAGAGCAGAGGTGCTCATTACATCCACCGCGATAGACTGGTCGATCGCAAAAGCATTGTGGGTAGATCGCATGGCAAGAAAGAGAGTAGAAATGAGTGGAAAAGCTGGTTCGCTCGCACAATCTTAATCCAGCATTTGCACGATTCTGGAAAACTCTGATTGGGGCGGAGCTCCGTGCGGCTTCACGCAGCAGCAATCACGTGTGCTTATTACCTGCACTAGAACAGTGGATGTGAGTCGGCCACTAGTGGAGTTTAAAAAAACATACAATAAACAGATAGAATGAGTGAGGTCAAGTAAGTCTGCTATCACTTCTGACATTATACTACCTGAAAAAGGATTATATTCTGCCAAAAAAATTCTACCGTATTTACGCAATTACAAGCACACTGCAAATATAAGCCCCCCCCCCCCCTTATTTTTCAGGCACAAAATAAAAATTAAAATTGTCTTTTTTTTTTATTAACGTTTCTGGTAAAATTATGTTAATATTTTCGTAAAATGTCTTTATTTTTCTTTACTGAACAAATATAACTTGTGACTCGTATCATTTTGACATTGTTTTACTTCAAAATAGGTCACTCTCCAGTCAGACTCCGCACATGCGCAGAGCAATAGTTTCAAGCTCAGGCCTGTTTCAAGCTCTCGGTTTATCTGACGCCGTGTGAAGAGGAAGGATTATTATCCCCTGTGCAGAGGATTTTTTTTTACTTCTTGCCCGTGTTCTTCATTTTCTACCGTTTCGACTCCACACATTGTGCGATGACACATTGGCCTCGTTTATAGCCGATTGCGTTAAGCTAAGCTAACGGTCGTGGTTTGTAGTCTCTGTTTGTTGTAATATAAATTATTGTACTGTATCAGTTTAATCTTACTTCTTCCAGTGTTATTTTGTCTGTTAAGTGTGGCGGTGTGTCTAATGTTTCTTTATTTCTGTCATTGAGGCGATAAAAGCTTCTACTGTAGCTCGTCTGCTTATGCACCATTGTTTAACATTACATAATTTTATATATATGCGCGCCGCTGCGTGTTTCTGTTTATTTCTGACTTGAAATATGGAAAAATCGGCATATTTGCGCATATATAATATGCATATTTGAAATTGGCGATTAAACCCCCCAAATTTTCCTCAAAAATTTGAAGAAAAAAGAAAAGATGCTTATATTTGTGTAAATACAGTAATTCGTTTTAATGAAATTTCTTCGCACTACAACGTTTCATTAAAAGGTGCATCAAGTGCTTCTAGTTTTCTGACAGATATACCAAAGGCTTTTATTACCAACAATACACACACAAGGACTAGAAACACACATTTGTGTTGAGAACAACCTTCACCTGCCTGTTGTGTGTGCGAGACGTCCCTCTTCCTCCATCTGGTTTCAGTTCTGGCCTCATCTGGTTTGGTCTCCAGGAAAGGAATTCAAGGAATAGATCTTCGACCAAAGCCACATCCGTTCACACAGCCAGTGTTTTCAATTAAACGGCTCTGAGACACTTGTGAAGCGTCATGGGTTCCTGCAGAACCTTCTCTTCATCTGCGTTTCTCCTTTAAAGTGACTTTGAGGAACCTTTGCTCGGCAGGAAGGAGCATCGCTTGGTTCATGATATTGCACCTGCTAAAAAGTGTTGGGCACGTTACTTCAAAATTGTAATAAATGACACATCACGTGTTACTGTTTGTGAAACATAATCCACAATCCAATATTACTGTCTCAGAATTGTAATACAGTACATTACTTATGTACTTTTTTAAAGATACTTTCATCAAAATAACTACAGAAGTAGAAATGAACCTCCTCAATTAACCGCAAAATGTAATAATAATAATAATAATAATATTTTCGATTTCTAGCGCCTTTCTGGACACTCAAGGACGCTTTACAAAACAGAAATAACTAGAAGACATATACAGTAAACAGGAGAACTAAAGAACATTTAGAGTGAATAAGCCCGTTTGAACAAGTGGGTCTTGAGGGCTGCCATGAAAGTGGTTAGTGTTTCTGAGTTCCTGATGTGAGGGGGGAGAGAGTTCCAAAGGGCAGGGGCAGACCGACTAAAGGCTCGACTCCCCATGGTGCTCAAGCGGGTAGGAGGAACGGATAGTGTGATTGAGGAAGAAGATCTTAGGGTGCGAGTGGATGTGGCAATATGAATGAGGTCAGAGAGATATGGTGGGGCGAGGTTGTGGATGGCTTTAAAGGTGAGAACCAGAATTTTGAAGCTGATTCTGTGCTGTACAGGAAGCCAGTGGAGATGTTGCAGGATCGGGGTGATGTGGGCAGAGGAAGGAATTCGGCAGATGATGCGAGCAGCGGAGTTCTGGACCAGTTGTAGTTTCTGAGTGGTTTTTTTGGGTAGGCCGAAGAGGAGGGAGTTGCAGTAGTCGAGGCGTGAGGTGACCAGACTGTGGACCAGGATTTCTGCTGAGTGGGGGGTGAGGGAATGGCGCAGACGGGAGATGTTGCGGAGTTGGAAGTAAGCCGATCTGGTGATATTGTTGACATGAGGTTGAAATGATAGTGAGCTGTCGAGGATGACACCTAGGGTTTTAACATAGGGGGAGGGGTACACCTCAGAGCTGTCTAGCGACAGGGCAAAAGTGGTAGCCTTTGAAATGGCAGATTTAGTGCCCACCAGCAATAGCTCAGTTTTATCTGCGTTTAATTTGAGGAAGTTGCTTGTGAACCAGGACTTTATTTCGGACAGGCAGTCAATTAGAGTGGTGGGTGGAAGTTGAGCGTTTGGACGGCATGAGATGTAGAGCTGGGTGTCATCAGCGAAGCAGTGGAACTGGATGTTGAAGTTGCGGAAGATAGTGCCGAGTGGTAGAATATAGATAATAAAGAGCAAGGGCCCCAGGACTGAACCCTGGGGAACGCCAGTAGTGACAGGGGAGAATTGTGATTCGAAGGATTTGAGACGGATAAATTGTGAGCGGTCAGTGAGGTAGGAGTGAAACCATTTCAAGGGGATGTCGTTGAGACCAATGGCGGAGAGGCGATCAAGGAGTATTGCATGAGAGATTGTATCGAATGCGGCGCTCAGGTCGAGGAGGACGAGGATGGACAGGTGACCAGAATCTGCCGCTTCGAGGAGATCGTTTGTGATCTTTAGAAGTGCCGTTTCAGTGCTATGGCGGGGGCGGAAACCAGACTGGAATGGTTCATAGAGGGAGTTTTGGGTGAGGTGCTCGTGGAGTTGAGAGGCGACAATCTTTTCCAGGACTTTAGAAAGAAATGTCAGATTTGAGATCGGGCGAAGGTTGTTGAGGTTGTAGGGGTCCAGACCAGGTTTTTTTATTAGAGGGGTAACGACAGCAGTTTTGAAGTGAGAGGGGACAGTACCGGTCGAGAGTGAGGAGGTGATGATGGCAGTGATGAGCGGCAGCAGCGAGGGGAGGCAGAGCTTGAGAAGAGGAGTGGGAACGGGGTCGAGATGACATGTACTCGGCTTGGCTTTATGAATGATTGCAGAGATTTCAGAGGGGTCGGGGAGGATGAAGCTAGAGAAAGGCTGAGAGAAGGTGTAAGAATCAGGTGTGGGGATTACAGAGGAATTGGAGCCAAGGCTCTGGTGGATCTGGGTGATTTTGTTGGTAAAGAAGGTGGATAGTTGATGGCACATTTTGGTCGAATAAAAGTGGGCCGAAAAGGATCCGGCGGCTGAAGGTGGTTTTTTATAAGGGAGAATAGAGTTTTGGAGTTGCCCTTGTTGGAACTGATCAGTTTTGAGAAATACGCTGTTTTGGCCTGAGTAATAGCTTCTTTGTAGAGAGCTACGTGCGTGAGGAGCATTTCTTTGTGTACGGCCAGCCGGGTTTTATTGTGTAGGCGCTCCAGTTGCCTGTTTTTGGCCTTCATAGTGCGAAGAGTGGGGGTAAACCAGGGGGCGCTGTGCGTGTAAGTGACTGACCGGGTTTTTACTGGGGCTAGTGAATCCAGAATGTTGCGGAGGTGGGTATTATACTGGTTGACTAGCATATCGGGGGGAAGTGAAATGTCCAGGGGAGGAACAGCGCTGATGCAGGAGGAGAGGGTAGAGGCATTTACATCCTTTAGATTGCGGTATGAGATGAGACGGGGAATTTTGACAACGGAGAGGCAGAGGGGGAGGTAGAAAGATATGAGAAAATGATCCGTTTCTGTTCGTTCATTGGCTGAACAATTAAGAGGAGCAACACCAGAGGAGCATACTAGGTCCAGCGTATGGCCTTTGATGTGTGTGGGAAAATCAATATGCTGATCAAAACCAAAACCATCTAAACAGGATAAAAAGTCTCTAGTGAGAAGATGAGAGCAGTTGTCGATGTGAATGTTGAAATCACCCAGCAGTATAATGTTGTTAGATAGAGTACAGAGGTGGGTCAGGAGAGAACTGAATTCATCCAAGTATTCTTTTTGTGGCTTGGGTGGGCGGTAGAAAGCAGCAATTATAGTGGGAGCAGGTCCCGGTAGTGAGAGGACAACCGATTCAAAAGCACTTGAAGGCGGCACAGATACTTGGAGTACTTTGAAAGTCTCGCGATGAATTATCGCGAGACCACCGCCACGGGATCCGCGAGATTTCGAAACGTAAACATAGCCGGGGGGAGTAGAGTCATTAAGCTGGGAGAAGTCGTTTGGCTGTTGCCAGGTCTCCGTTAAACAGAAAAAGTCGAATTTACGATCGGAGATGAGATCGCGGATGATGATTCCCTTGCCTGTGAGGGAGCGGACATTGAGCAGGCCAAAATGGACAGGGGAGGAATCCTGTTTGGTCGCCCGTTCAGCCGATCGGGGAGGCTGGTTAACACACTGAGATCGGCGGTACGAGAAGTAATCTTTGGAGAACGGCGACTGGAGGACCAGAAGGAGTTAATTATTGTGGATGCATCGTAGATCGAGCTCCGTCGAGATCCGCGATGGCTGTAGCTTCGGCGCGGTGGAAGAGCGATGTCCGGGGAAGGAGCAGTGCCGCGGTAGCGGGTCTGTGCGTGAAACGGAGTCGGAGAAGCTCAGCAGTTGAGTATTGAATCAATCCTGTGGTTGGAGCGGTGCTGGAAATGAGGCGAAGGCGGGTGAACTTTTGGAGATGCATTATGAAGTACCGCAGCTGAATTGTTGGACAGAGCGGAGGAGTGAACGGACCGGTAGGCTAATTCGTCTAGCTGAACAGCTGGAAGGCTGGGTTCAGAATGGGAATGCGGTAAACTTTTAGGCATACGATGAACTTTAGATTTAAGCATACGATGAACTTTAGATAACTTTAGACTTTAGTTTTGGGGGTTTTGGGGGAAAAAGAATCAAAAAGAGTCGAAAAGAGTCGGTGAGCAGCGGCAGCCAAACGCGCCAGCGTCCACTCAACCGGAACCGAAAATGTACCTTTCACTTGAATTTAATTTTATACCCAATAGGATGTGGTGTTTACCAACAATAGACTGTAGTTTATAATGGGCAAAGTGTTAAAAGTACGGTAGACATAAAGCAATTTTCTGTCTGTATCTGTGAATAACTTGGTTACATTCGTATTAGACACAACAGGACTATGTAAACTCTCGTGCCATTTTATTCATTTTGAAGTGACACACTGTTTTTTTTCTTTCTCTTCCCAGGTTGAGCGCTCTGATGGTGTGAAAAAAAATTGCATTAGAATCTCATCATTTGAAATGAATCTGATTACATTTCTGTTTTCATTACGTTTCATTACGTACAATTAAATATTATTATTATTACTGTATTTGTTTGCACCAATATTAATGCGATCAAGTTCAAGTTCATTTATATAACGCTTTTCTTAGCTCGAGACCAACTCAGACTTTCTTAGCTCCAGACCATTAGGGAAAAATTGTCTTTAAAGAAGAAAAATGCACATTAATTATCTGTTCAAAAATGTTGAAAAAAAAAAAACACAAGATCACAAGAATAATGCGATTTGGTTGAAAATAACAAATGGATATAATATATGTTCACGTTGGGACCCCAAATCCCATAAGCCTCATGACAGCAAGGAGTCACGTGATTCGTCCGCTTCGCCAATCTCCACCCTGTCACATGACCCGCGACCAGCTCGTGATCTGTGGCACCTGTGGATGGTTGAAAATAAAAACAAAATAAAAATTCCAAAAACTTGTATCCCTTTTACTTGAATAACAGTTTAGAAAAAATCTATTCTAGCCATAAAAACTCCAACTCCCAGAAGTCTTAGCGTGAGGCATTAAGCTGAATTGTGAGACTCGAGCTGCGTCTTTGCCAGACATCAATATCAGAACAGTATTGTTTTGCTCTGTGCAGCAGACACAGCGTTTTTATTGTCTTTGTTCCCTGGAGTTCAGTCCACTGCTCTTTGCTTTGAACTGTTTTTTTTTTGCTTATTGACACGCTAGCCGTTAGCACGTTAGCAACGTGGTGTGTCTGTTCAAATATTAATGATTGTATTTAGTTGAATCTTACTTCTTTCAGTGTTTTTTTTGTCCGTTAAGTGTTGCGGAACCATTATTTAGAGACGCACAATCCACACCTCGGCAAAAAGATGACATGTTTTCATTTGTTTGTGATTTCTCCTGACTTGAAATCTGGATAAACGGGCGCGTATATTGATGCGCGCACATTTGACAAGGGCGGTTATTAGCTGCCCCTAAGATTGGGAGAGCCCAAAATTCGATATTCTTATATATGTGTAAATACGGTATTATTGTGATCTTGCCCAGTCTGTTTGCTGGTTCCTAGATGTTCTCGACCTCTGGTTACGTAGCTCTGGATCAGAACCAGTTTAAGAAAACTCTTTGTCTACTTGTTGCCTTTTAAACGGTGCTGGTGTATACACACGAATCCCTCGCGGCCTCTCAACGCTATAAATACGATCTGGACTCATCACACACACCTTCACAGTTCATTCTGTTCTGAAAAATCCCACACAGTGGCTGCGTTTGCCCTCAGCTCGTGCCAGATGAGTGTGAACTTGCCCAAAATGTGTATGTTGTACATTTGCGTTTCTTCGTGGACATGAAAACACCGTCACATGTTCACCGAACTGAACATGTTGCTTTGGCACTAGCGACGATCACTTGATAACTCACTCTCAATGTGTCGATTGGTTTCTAACCTTCTTCCTAGAACTACACGATGAGAAAATAAATTCTTGACAAGCTAAAAAATCGTGAAATTAGACAATAAATCTTGTTATTTTTTCTGTCAAGATAACTGTGATAAGATATCTTGAACTGTCATCATAACTATGTTAGGATTTCAAGAAAATTTTCTTGCGTACAAAAAAATGCAAATTTTGATATAAATATTTCACACTAAATCAAGACATTTTTCAAAGGAGACTTTATGTTTTAACACAGAACTTCTTGACGTCTAGTGAATTCTTCTTATTTTAAAAACTCAATGTTTCTCAATTTATGAAACCAGCTGCTTTTTCATTTTAAAGCCAATGAGAACAAGAACTGAGATGCAGAAACCAATCTACCGTGTAACAAGATCTTTCATCTTGTTTTAATGCGTCTCATCAAGTCAAATTTTCTCACCTAAAATGGCAGATAGTTTTACTTGATTTAATTAGTTTTACTCGTTTTGTTTTTTACGTTTTTACATTTTCACGTGGATTTTTTGCAGTGTACCCAAAGATTTGTGTTTCGCCTTGGACTTGTTAATGTTAATTGTTCCATACTGGGTGAAATAAAGTGTTTAATGAACTATAATGAACACTAGTATGCGAACCACACACATAATTTACAACTTAACAGCAAGAGACCACAACAAATACCAAACAGGCATTACAGTATCACACTGTCAAAATCACATTAATTATCATTAATTACCAGTCTCTTCTGCTTCACTGGTCGTCGAGCCCCTTTAAAGTCTTCCTGGTTAAGGGATTTGACGTCTTTCTTATATTTGGAGAAAATAAGATACTCCGTTAGAGACTCTAATCTATATGAAAAAGTTTGGAACACATTACTCAATTTTACTGTCATTTTACTTTTTTATCACTACCATTATATCGCTACCTATTATTACATTATTACATTATTTATTCTAAATTTATATTATTTTAAATTATTATTATTATTATTAATCTACTTAATTATTTATTATTTTGTTACTGTTTTTTGTTGTTGTTCTATTTAATTTGTCTACTTTTGTTTGTGTGTTCACAAAGTACTATTTCTGTACTAATTTTATATCGGGGCAAATGAGTGAGGAGGGGTCGGGGTGGTTGTAGTAATAAAAATATCTATATTTATTTGTTTTCTGTGTCGCTATTTGAAGAAAAAACAAAAGGCACGTACAGTTTCTTCTAATAATAATTAATATGCTAATATACACTACATGTATACACTTGACCCATTGCCCAACAACAATTGTGAAATATAAAGCCTTTAACTGCTTTCGGAAAAAGGAAAAGAAAATGATTATTAACAGATTGTTGTGTAATGACAGACGCGTTAACCTGTTCATTTCTGCCTGTTAGCGTGAACATCCTGCTTGTGAGAGACTTCTTTGGAATGCAAAGGAAAAGGTCTAAAGGTCACAGGAAGTTTGTTCTGTGAATAAACTTAACCTACAATATTCAGCCTCCAACCAGTCCAGGTCAGTCTAAACTAGTCCAGGTCAGTCTAAACTAGTCCAGGTCTGTCTAAACTAGTCCAGGTCAGTCTAAACTAGTCCAGGTCAGTCTAAACTAGTCCAGGTCTGTCTAAACCAGTCCAGGCCTGTCTAAACTAGTCCAGGTCAGTCTAAACTAGTCCAGGTCTGTCTAAACTAGTCCAGGTTAGTCTAAACTAGTCCAGGTCTGTCTAAACCAGTCCAGGTTAGTCTAAACTAGTCCAGGTATGTCTAAACCAGTCCAGGTCTGTCTAAACTAGTCCACGTCAGTCTAAACTAGTCCAGGTCTGTCTAAACCAGTCCAGGTCAGTCTAAACTAGTCCAGGTTAGTCTAAACTAGTTCAGGTCTGTCTAAACTAGTCCAGGTTAGTCTAAACCAGTTCAGGTCTGTCTAAACTAGTCCAGGTCTGTCTAAACCAGTCCAGGTCTGTCTAAACCAGTCCAGATCTGTCTAAACTAGTCCAGGTTAGTCTAAAGTAGTCCAGATTAGTCTAAAGTAGTCCAGGTCTGTCTAAACCAGTCCAGGTCTGTCTAAACTAGTCCAGGTTAGTCTAAAACTTAGTCTGGTCATTTTTTTAGCGTGAGGTAAATATTCCACATTAAACTCAAAACGTACAAAAGTAAAACTTCCAGTATTGAGATCAAAAGAAGAACTGTGAAGACCTTTAGAGGAAGGTATTCCCGCATGAAAGAGAGCTTTGTTTTGGAAAGTGTGTGTGTGTGTGTGTGTGTGTTCCCGTGAACACAGCAGCATCCTTCCGGCCGGAAGTTGAAGCCCAAGAGCGTCAGCAAGTCAATTACACCAGTTAAAGGAGATGTGTGTGTGTGTGCGTGCATGCATGCGTGCGTGTGTGTGTATGTGTGCCTGGGAAAATTATAATTTTCTGAGTTCCAGTCATTGTGCACTAGTAATTTTAGAGTGAGCATAAATTCAAACAGTTATTCAAAGTCTATTACACTCAAAGTAATAAAACGTTAAGTCTAAAGCCGCATTGCATTAGGATCATGTAGTGAAACAATGTCATGCTGCAGTTGATCACAAACCCACACATGAAAACACTATTTACTCCTAACTAATTGCAATAAATCCTCACAAAAGTATAACAATTTAAAGCATTCTTCTTTAGCACATTTTTTACAGCTGTAATACTATGTGAACATATTAGAAAAGGTATTTCAGTGCTGAAATACACGTACTAAAAAAGTCAGCCTAAAGTTTTTAGAATTGTGGTACAACTGTGTAGTACTGTCACTGTTTTTAGATAATAAAAATTACTCTGGGAATGGGGTAAAAGTCAGAGTTTTGAGTCTATCTTGTTAGGACCAATCATCATGTCATGTACTCTGTCTCCATGCCGACACAAACTTTTATTTTTATACTTCTGGTTTTATTTTGTAACTTTCGATTTCGTGCTGCGATCGCTCTTCGTCTGTTTCCTGTCCAGCTGTTATCATTTTGTAATCATGTTTTGTATTTAGGCACCAGCTCGTTCGTCACTTTATTCTCTGCTAGTTTGTTGCTGTTTTGTTACCTGTCATCCAGTGGTTTTGCATCTGGTTTTTGACTATTGCTCAAGCCTTGTTTACCCGCGTTTGCCTAGCGATTCTTGTCCCGTTTTCTGGTCTGCCTTTAGTCTGATCCTCGTTTGGCCTGTTCTCTGTGAACCGAGCCCTTCCTGCCTGACCTCCATCTTGGAAATAAACCTTGTGACCTTGGTGAACGCCTCGTCCTTGATGTGGGTCTGTCATCCAGCCGCTGGTGACACTTTATTGTTTGTGAACACATGTATACAATTTTAAATACAATTTATACGTACGTTTTGAAAATCACCATCACTAAGATCCCTCCACCATAGCCTCATTATACGTACAGACATGGTATGGCTGAACCTCGCCATGTCAGCCTGCTTTTCCATTTTAACAGATTGATGAATAACTTAACTGATAATCAATCGGCTATCTGTTTGTTTGGTTGGAGCCTGTTTTAAACTTTTAAATGGAAAAAAAAACTGAAAATGGAGGCTTAATCACATGACACTCTTAACTGTATCTGTTTTTATTTCATAGTTATTCTTGTACTTTAACTGATTATTGATCAAGAGAATACATGTTTGGATCAAACTGGTTTGTTATATTTAAATGAAGAACATGTGATTAGTATACATCTTGGTTTGTCACGAGTAAAGGACAAATAGGGCGACCCGCTCCTGCCACTATGGAAAACTAGATGTGAATGTGCATTATGAAATGCTGTTTTTTTGGCTTGAACCTTGGCATTGGCTGGAAAGCCTCTAGGTCCCTGAGCCTTTTCACTGATGCAAGCGCTACCAACAGAGCAGCCTTCAATGAAAGGAGCTTGAGAGTCAATGTGAGGCAGAGATAGCCGCAAAATACAGCGTAAGTGTAGAAGGGGCCAGATCATTGGCGAGTTCCTCCTGGAGAAGCAACAATATTAATACAGTGAAGATACTAGTAGTCAATGCAGTCAACAGCTCCAGCGAGTGGAAGTGCCACTGGACACGAGGACCCGACCATAAACCGCCACTACAAGGCCATAGCACACAGCTCCCAACACAGAGAAATCACAACACGTGGAGAGACTTCTGCCCAAACCCGTAGGAAGTCTCGCTCCGACCGAAGGGGAAGCAGGCAGAGACTTTTTGGAGTGACTTTTTCCTCTGTCTTTCCAGCCACCAGGCTCAACTAGGGACCTTGTCCAAGGTCCTAAACTGAAGAGGACCAATGTGTAGCTTAGAGGGATACACACTGCGGCTGAAGATCTATGCACGAGGAACCTCTAGAACAGAGATTGACTTGTGGGGCTCTGAGTTGTTCCAGGCGGCTCTGGAGGATGCAGCTCTCCTGAGGGATGAGTGAAGGCCCAGAAAAGAGATCTGCTTTACTGAAATCAGCATACTCTTTTGTGGTTGCCGCGTAAGCCTTGCCAGTCCAGATGTCTGAGTACACATCTCTGCTGAGGATCTCAACTGGTCCCACAACTGGGCCCTGATGAGCACAAAACAGATGAGCACAAAACAGAGACAAACAGAGACAAGCCGATGGACTTGTACTGATAAGAACAGCCTTCGAGCACAAAACCTCATCTCGCCTACAGACGCCTTTTCTATTGCCTTTTTTTGCTAACAGCAAGAGAATCTCTGCCATTAAAACGGCGTCCTTTGAGTGCATCTGAGTGGCAAGAACATCTCAGAAGAGCAGATCCAAGTAACAGTGTTAATGCCAATGAAACGATGCTCTCCTGTCAAACAGGGCGCTGTTTGCCAGAGTGAACCTTTGTGAGCCTTGAACCAAGGGGAAGCAGAGGGATGGATCCTCTGCTCAGAATCAGCATGAGGGTGAGAGGAGTTTTGGCGCTTTCGCACAAGTAGTGGGGAATGGCTTGCAAGTCCTCGCCACAGGCAATTGTCGGCCTGAGTATGCTGTTGTAGAGTAAGGGGAATCTCCCCTCAGGAAGACTTGGAGGATGTGAGTGTGAAGGTGATTGTGCCTTCTGACAGGCATAACCAGTCGGATAAAAACACACACCTCATTAGCCAGGCAGAACAGTGGCAGTCAAACGTGCCGTCGTTTACTCCTGGCCATTCCCACTACAGGCGTGCATGCACACTCCCAACCAAATTAATAATAACAATAACGCATTCAATTTTTTATTTATTGTCGCCTTTCATGACACTCAAGGTCGCCTTACTGGACACACAACATGCACACACACACACACACACACACACACACCAATTGACCCGGTGAAATTGTCCACTTCATCCGGGCACACACACCACGTTAGGCAGAGTTAGGCCTTTGTTAGGCAGAGTTGCACATTGCATTTAGTGCACAGAAAGAAGCCTCCAATGCAGCTCTTGCAACGCTACCTTTTTTCCCAGACTTGAAGGTGGTCCATACCATCAGTCCGGGCACCGGGGGGAGAAGCAATGATCCTCTTTCCTTGAATGAACGCTTTGCATTTCCTGCACTTGTTACGGACGGCACAACTTGAGCCTCCAAAAGCCTCGGCAGCAGGAGTTTCTGGCTGGTTTGTGCTTTTTCGAGACCTCTTTTGTAGAGCAGCCATGCATTTATGACAGGCACTGTTATTGTGTGTCACCAAATGTGCAAGTGGTGTCCCATAAACCTGTTGTACATGCTGATGGTGGCTGGTCTGGTCTTTTTCTTCATGTCTTTCTCGTCCACCAGCGAGCAGTTCTTGACACAGTACATTCGAGCAGGAAAGGCGCAAAAGGCTTTTTGAAAGGTCCTGCCAACCGCGAATTTCAAGAAAAATCCTTGAGATGGTTAATGTGTGGCCACCGAAGTTACGTCAGCGGTTGGCCCGGATGGAGGGACTGCTTAGTAACATCTCATTTACTTCAGTAATGCCTCTCTGCTTCAGACACTGCACCAATGGGACCGAGGTGAAGTAGTTATCGGCAAAAACGTTGTGGTTTTGGCCTGAAAGAAGAGTGGAGGTCCATTTCAAAACCACATCTCCGTCTAATTCAGACGCCCCCACTATCTTGAAGCCACATTTGTGAGGCTCCCCTGTTTGAAAGTCACTATGATCTTATCCACCACATGACACTCCTCAGCCTTTATGGTGTGAAAGCGCTGGTGTAGTATCTCCAACCATGGCCTCAATTTTCACAATTTGTCTTCCTTATCCTCCTCCGACACGTTGAGGTTGTCCCGAAAGTGGTACCCGTCATCACATCACTCACGGCAGAGGTCCCTTGTCTCCCAATACACTCGGACACTGGGCATCTGGTTCAATCTCATGTGTGTCAAGCATTCGTTCAATCCCATAAAGGCCGAGCAATCGTTCAAGCTCTTTGTCACTGGTGTTGATCAAGTTTACATCTTTCTGTTAGTTTCAGCTGCAGTTGCCTGTTCAGGTTCATACTCTTCAGGTTCCGGATTTTTCGATTTCAGGTTCCGAATCTTCCATTTCGAGTTCCAGATCTTCCTCCTCACCATGACTAAGACTCTCAGAGGAGTGAGCTGCACATGATCGCCATCATCTTCCTCTAGCCCCTCAACCTCGCTCTCATTTAAATTCATTACAGGCTTAATGACCTGGTTAAGACTGTAGCGTGCCATCGAAAAACACACAAAAACTAAACAAAAAATTAGTTTTAGTGGAATCTATTGAAAACCAATAAACAAAAATACAATCATAATGCATTATTGTATTAGGATAAGCAAATGTTCAATTCATTTACAAAAACATACGTAGCTATTAAAATATTCAATAATCTATTGAAAACAAGTTACGTTAAAAACTGTAACGTTAATGTATTACGAGATAGATACGTTTCAAATACTTATAAAAACATAGAATATGAAGTATTCAAGCATTTCACATCAGATTGATAAAGTAACCATTCCTTTTGAAGCTTCAGTTAGAACAATTACAGTGTTTTTTACCTTAAGGTTTTTTACCTGGCCACAATGTGCTTGCTCACTGGTCTTTGTCTTCTCATAGTGATAATCACAGCCATTGACTTAAACACCACCACCAACTTTTACAAATTCACGCGTGCGCTGTGAGACAGTTAAAACTGTGAAAAGCGCCTTACAAATACTCAGAACTTGAGGAGTATAAGGAGACTGTTTGCTTTATTTGACCTGTAGAAAACAGTAGAAAAATGAGCATCACTTTACCAAAAACAGCAGCTGGACACGACTTCTCAGATTCACAGCTGCTGTGCACGAGTAAAAACACTGTGTTCTCATCTCACAGCATCGAGATTTACAACCTGCAAACTGTGTCTGACTAAGTGAGTGTTTTAAATGCAATAAATGAGTTGTGAAAAATCAGCCAATAAAACAAATATCTAAATGTGAAAATGCTCTTGGAATTTTTTTCGGAACCAACGTATCCAACATGTTTTGCCATTTTTGGTGACTTAGTTACGGTCAGACTGGCCGAATGAACTGATAACTGATGGATAGACAGACAGGCAGATTTTACACTAATTAAATATATATATATATATATATATATATATATATATATATATATTATATATTTATTTTTTATATATGTTATATATAACTCATATAAAGAATCGAAATGTTTTAAGATTTTTTTTCACTTTTTGAGGACTTCACATAGCGTCTTTGCGTTGGTCTCGGACTAAGAAAAGCGCCATATAAATGAACTTGAACTTGAACTAATTGATTTCAGAATTGATGTTCAATTCTGTGAAGCATGAAGGCCACAGACTGAAAGACACCGTCTTTATTTGAAACTTATATTTCTGTCTTAAAATTCACTGAGAGTAATAAAAAAAATGATATTATAATATCATAATATTTCTGCACTGAATCAAGTCTTTGAAATGAACTTTGTAAAAAGCCAGAAAAAAGGTGCATTTAACCTGAATCTCTGAAACCCTTAGATTTTTGCATTATATAACCGTATTTATTTCTACCAGTATGAAACTATAACACCTAATAAATGGGCTTTTACAGCAGTCAGCCGACCATGAATCATTGGATATGGCAGTTTACAATCTTCTCATGAATTTTCTCTTCATTTTTTAATCTTTACACTGGGTCAGCACTGGTCCAAATACAAGCACATGACCAACCTTCCACAGTGACTTAAAGACCGGGATGCAGATTCAGCTCTGCGTTCCTCTCCAGTGAGCTGGTCCATGTATTCCGCACGGTTCTTTCCTGCCTGAGACAAGCTGTTGTTTACAAGGTCATAACGCTGATCACAGAAAGTTAGCTGCGCTCCCCCACAATGCATCTCCAGACCCAAATCACCTCGCCTTTTTCACATAAAACACAGCCACAGAACTATAAAACACACAGTTCATTCAGTCATATAGTCAGTTTATGATGCGTGCATTTCAATTACGTATTTACATTACAAAACAGTTCCAATTATAATATGAATCCAATAATGTCATTTACTATTCCAGCAGGGCAAAGAAATGAGTGTGTGGGGAAGATTTGAGATCAGAAGTGAGAAAATAGAAGAAATATATGTGTCACGCTCACGCACTCGTGAAGCCAAGGCGAGCGTGAGCGTCAATGGAACACAAACACAGGGGTAAGTGCACAGTGGGTTTAATGACAGACGGATAACCAAACACTAAACGGAATACGAACACGATGGGTTGGTGACGAAGGAGACGAGGAAACAGTCCAGGGAACGAGGAAACAGTCCAGGGAACGAGGAAACGAGGAAACAGTCCAGGAAACAGGAAACGAGGAAACAGTCCAGGGAACAGGAAACGAGGAAACAGAACGAGGAACAATCCAGGGAACGTGGTGAGGTCCGAGAGTCTCAGGTACGTGAAGACGTTGTTGGACACGGGACAGATAACCCGGCACACCTATATACTGGTGATGATTGGAATCGCCTCCAGCTGTGTGCGTGGGAACTGGGTCAGGGGGCGGAGCCGGGAACGATGACGGACAAGGCGTGACAGTACTCCCCCCCTCTCCCTAGCGGCTCCTGACGCTGTTGGAGTTCTTGGTCTTCCACGACGACGAGGACCTGGTTTCTGTGGGTGGTTGCGGTGAAACTCTTCCAACAAGTTGGGGTCTAGAATGTCCTGTCTGTTGACCCAGGACTATTCTTCCGGGCCGAAACCTTCCCAATCGATGAGGTATTGTAATACTCCATTTCTCCTTCTGGAGTTCAGGATATCACGTATCGCGTACAGGCCCTCTTCGCCGTGTACCTCGGGAGGGGGGAGATCGTCACCGTCCCCGGGATCTGTGGACGGAGGACAAACAGAAGGTGGGTGAGGCTTTAACAGAGAAACGTGGAATGACGGGGAAATCCGGTACTGAGGTGGCAGCTGGAGGCGATAGGTGACCGGGTTAACCTGGCGGACGATCTTAAAGGGTCCGATGTACCGTGGACTCAGCTTCTTGCAGGGCAGTCGGAGGTTGATGTCGCGGGTGGACAGCCAGACTCGCTGTCCCGGCCGGAAGACTGGCGTCGGTCCTCTTCGGCGATCGGCCTGATGTTGATACCTCCGACTAGCCCTTTGGAGATGTTGGTGTGCTGAGTCCCATACCCTCTCGCTTGTCTTGAACCATTCATCCACAGTCGGTACCGTTGTTTCTACCTCGGACCAGGGGAAGAGAGGAGGTTGACTACCTAGGACACACTGGAAGGGAGTTAGACCGGCGTACTCTGCCCACGGAAGGAAACGGGTCCAATCGTGCTGTCGCCGGGCACAGTAGGTCCGTAAATACCGGCTAACCTCCTGGACCTTCCTCTCTGCCTGGCCGTTGGACTGTGGATGAAAGCCTGATGTTAGACTGATGGATACCCCCATCCTGGTGAGGAAGGCCCTCCACACACGGGACACGAACTGCGGCCCCCGGTCAGACATGATATCCTCCGGGATACCGTAATTCCGGAACACATTTTGAAACAAAGTCTCTGCGGCTTCCATGGTGGTCGGGAGACCCTTCAGGGGAACAAGTTTACAAGCCTTAGAGAAACGATCAACAATCACATAAATACATGTATATCCTTGCGAACGAGGCAAGTCAGTTAAGAAGTCTACAGCCAGATGTGACTAGGGGCGCAGCGGTAAGGGCAGTGGCATCAACTTTCCTTGGGGTAACCTGTGGGGAACATTAGTGGAAGCACACACTGCACACCGTCCCACAAATGTAGCCACGTCCCGAGCCATGGAGGGCCACCAGTAACAAGGTTGTAGGAGCGAGAGGGTACACGAGCTGCCGGGGTGTCCAGAGCCCAGAGAGACGTGTACCGTACTGATGAGGTGCTGGCGTAGAGGAGCTGGCACGAACGTGCGACCTGGAGGACATCCGGGAGGTACCTCCTCCTGACCAGTAGCTGTCGCTATCTGCCTATCAACTTCCCATTGAATGGGGCTCACCAGAAGTGACGGCGGAAGGACGGGTTCAGGAAGTTGGTGTTCTTGATCACTTAAATCTTCATGAATGCGAGACAATGCATCGGCTTTCCCATTCTTGGACCCGGGACGAAATGTCACTGTGAAACGGAAACAGGTGAAGAACAACGCCCACCTGGCTTGTCGAGAATTGAGCCGTTTCGCTTCTCGTAAATACTGAAGGTTCTTATGATCGGTGATCACTTCAAACGGATGGCGAGCACCCTCCAACCAATGCCTCCACTCCTCTAACGCCAGTTTAATCGCCAGAAGCTCACGATTGCCGATGTCATAATTCCTCTCGGCGGTGGACATCTTCCGAGAGAAGTAGGCGCAGGGTCTCAAGGAAGACTTCCCCTGCCGCTGAGAGAGAATGGCTCCTACCCCCGTGTTCGAGGCGTCCACCTCCACAATGAACGGCTGCTCCGGGTCAGGATGAACCAGCAGGGGCGCTGTGGTAAACGCGGCCTTGAGTTGTTTGAAGGCGTGGCCGGCCTTGTCCTCCCACACCAGCTTCCGTGGTTTGTCCTTTAGGAGAGATGTTAACGGAGAACTTAAGGAACTGAAACCTTTTATGAAGCGGCGGTAGAAGTTGGCGAAGCCGAGGAATCGTTGGAGATCACGCACAGTTTGAGGAGTAGGCCAGTCACGGATGGAATCCACTTTCATTTTGTCCATCTCTACTCCCTGTGGGGAAATCACATAACCAAGGAAATGTATCTTCTTTACATGGAACTCACACTTTTCTTTCTTCAAGAACAGTTCATTTTCTCTCAATCTTTGCATGACTCGGGAAACATGTTGCACATGGGTTGCGATGTCTGGAGAATAGATCAGAATATCGTCTATGTAGATGACAACGAACTGGTGGATGAAATCCCGGAACAGCTCGTTCATCATGGCCTGGAACACGGAGGGAGCGTTGGAGAGACCAAAGGGCATCACGAGGTACTCATAGTGACCCTCTGGAGTAATGAAGGCCGTCTTCCATTCGTCTCCGGCCCTGATTCGGATGAGGTTATATGCACTGCGGAGATCCAGCTTGGAGTAAACACGAGCATTACGAAGTTGTTCAAGTGCTGCTGGCACCAGAGGCAGTGGATACCGAAACTTGCGAGTACCTTCGTTAAGTTGTCGATAGTCGATGCAGGGCCGGAGACCTCCATCCTTCTTGCCCACAAAAAAGAAACTGGAAGCGGCAGGGGAAGTAGATGGTCGGATGAAACCCTGCCCGAGAGCCTCCTTGAGGTACACGTTGAGTGCTTGTCTCTCTGGGATGGACAGAGGGTAGACCTTACCCTTAGGTAGTTTAGCACCCGGCAGTAACTCGACGGCACAATCCCAGGATTTGTGTGAGGGTAGCCGGGAGGCGAGCTGGGGACTGAAAACCAAACACTAAACGGAATACGAACACGATGGGTTGGTGACGAAGGAGACGAGGAAACAGTCCAGGGAACGAGGAAACGAGGAAACAGTCCAGGGAACAGGAAACTAGGAAACAGTCCAGGGAACAGGAAACGAGGAAACAGAACGAGGAACAATCCAGGGAACGTGGTGAGGTCCGAGAGTCTCAGGTACGTGAAGACGTTGTTGGACACGGGACAGATAACCCGGCACACCTATATACTGGTGATGATTGGAATCGCCTCCAGCTGTGTGCGTGGGAACTGGGTCAGGGGGCGGAGCCGGGAACGATGACGGACAAGGCGTGACAATATGATTAGCTGCAGCTTTTAAAATTGAAGCAATAAACACTTTTTTCTAGATGTTGCACTTAGTCGATTTATGGACGCAACACTTTACCACATCACTATGTTCTTCAGCCACTTCCACGCTACACCTGCCCGTTTTGAGGAATTAGACGTACTCGAGGCAAGAATAAAAGTGTTTGTGCATGTGTGTGTGTGTGACATTTGCATGTAGGCGTGTATTTGAAAATTCATTTTTGCGCAAAGCTTTATAGGACAGTTTATTTAGCTTAAAAACCGGGAAAACCCTTTGCCTTTCTGAAACGCAGAGGAGGAAAAGTTTTGATGGAGATCGCAAGCGTAAAATTAAACAGAAACAAAATGCTTGGAATTTCTTTCGTTTTTTAATTTCGTTTTTTATTTATGTTTGATGTATTTTTAAATTCCATACGGAAGCTGCTCTCATGTATCTCTCTCCACAAAGGCAAATTACTCCATTCGTGTTGAATAGCCATCGCCTTCTATAAAAAAAGTTTCGGCTTTATGCTAGCGGACTACTGGATATTAAAAGGAGGGAAGGGAAGTCTACGTCCTGACGTCACGACGGCGTCAAGCACTATCCAATAAAAACATGATGTTGCCCCAAGGACAGCTGTGATTGGCTCCAGTGGCACAACCCGGAAATTAACACATTGAAATACAGGGGAACGTTTTATATTTTTAACATTTTTATTAGTGCTGTCAAAGTTAACGAGTTAACCCACATGATTAATTTTAAGTGCTTAATCTATTATTTTTAACGCCATTAATCACAGTTGAATTTTTTTTACTTTTACTTCAAATTTTAAATTGATGTATAACACTTATATGTAATACCAAAATTGACATTTTTTTAATGTTTTATCTTGAAAAAAGTGCGACTCGACCTCGGAGGGTAATAAAACAAAGACAATACATTGCAAATTGAACCAAAATTACATTAAATTATTTTACAGTATTTAAACAAGTGTTTATTTAGTGTTGAGTTCACATGAATTTACATATCACACCTCAATATCCAATATTACAAGCTAATTAATCGCGATTAATTTGGTCAGGGAAGTACGATTAACTAGTTAAAAAAATTATTCGTTTGACAGCCCTAGTTATTAAATATTTTTAAACTTCGTCTGTGAGCCAGATGCAGTTCTCAGCCCTCTTCTGTACAGCCAAGCACAGCTCCAACGTCATCGCATTTGCCGATGACACAACAATCAGACAGCCTTCAGAAGAAGAGGTGGTGAGGAAAAATAACCTCTGGCTCAACATCAGTGAGACCACGAAGAAAGCAGAGAGAACACACGACCATCACCATCGCCTGTGGAACGGGTCAGCAGCTTGAGGTTCCTCGGTGTCCACATCGCTGCCTAACATACAGACGCAGTGCTGAAGAAGACACAGCAGCGGCTCTTCATCCTCCGGCGCCTCTGCAAATTTGGAATTAGTCCCCAAATTCTACGCTTCTTCTACACCTGCACTGCAGAGAGAATCCTGACTGCTGTGTCTTAAGGTCTGGTACGCAAACAACACCAGCAGCAGTGACACCAAAGACCTTCAGAGGGATGTAGGAGGTGAGGACATCTACAAACGCAGAAAGGGGAACGCAATGAGAATTATCGCTCACACGGACATTTTTCTTTTTTAAAGACAATTTTTCCCTAATTCCGCATAACGACGTTGGTCTCGAACTACTGTGAGAAAAGTGCTATATAAATAATAATAATAATAATAATAATAATAATAATAATATGAGGTTACGATCCGGGACGGATGAGGGTGATGAGACGAAGAGCCAGGGATCGTGGTGACAAGAAACGGACATTTAATGACGAAACAGGACGATAAACTCACAGAAAACAGCAGTACAGACGAAGTGCAACGTTAATGACTGACGACGGATGACTGCACGGGTGAAGAATTAAATAACAAGACAGATGATGAACAGGTGAAACTGATAATAGATGAGGATTAAACACCAGACGTGAACAGAAACACAGGATCACGGGAAGTGTAGTACATGATTGCAACAGTAGCGCCCCCCTTCCCTAGGTGGCTCCCGACGCCGTAGATGACATCAGCGAGAGCCAGGCTGCAGGATCCGAATCTGGCCATGGAGGGCCAAAACCGAACCCGAAGGGTCCAACAGCTGGCACTCCTCGACGTGGAACAGCAGAGGGGGGAGGAGGTGCGATGAAGGACCGAGGCGATGCTGAGGGAGGAAGACCGGGGTGGAGCAAGAAGGCAGGAGCACCAACTCGCAGATGGGGGAGCGGATAACGCCTGCGATCTCCGAGGGCTGAGTGGAGGAAGTCGAGCCGACCAGACGATGGAGCCCGACGACGTCCACGGATGGACCTGGAGTGGTGTGACAGATGGTGAGAGTCTGAGGATGAGGGTGCAGGGTCCACAGGTCTAAGAGGAGGAGACCAAGCCCCAGCTACGCACAGATGTTCCATTGCGGGTGGGGGTGTGGGATCTCACAGCCTCCTAGGTGGGAGATACAGAAGGCTGCCTCGGGGTGATGAAGACGGTGAAGACGACGACGATGATGAAGACGACGATGATGAAGACGATGAAGATGAGGTGATGCGCCAGGTGGTGAGAGTAGGAGGTGAAGCTGCAGGGTCAACAGGAACCAGAGACAGAATCCAGTCCCCGGACTGAGCAGAGTGCAAATGTTCCAGAGACGGGAGGGGGGAGGGGAAACCCTAGGCTCCTGGGTGGAAAACTCCCAAACCAGCACTAGGGTCCAGAAGAAGGGCCGGCACGGAATCCGGCGAGAAGAAGATCCGAAGCGGAGTTCGGCGGGAAGGGAATATGCGCACCTGGAACACGCAATCCCACACGTGCTGCGGCAGAGTCCAGCAGATCCGGAGTCGCGGAAGCGATCGACAAACAGTCCGAATTCGCAAGGGCCGTCCGGCATTTGTCCGACAGTACGCTGCCGATAACAGCAGGTGCGGCAGAAAGTGCACTTTCCTCACTCGCGGCGGCCACGTCCAGCAGATCCAGAAACGCGGAAGCGATCGTCAATCAGCCCAAATTCACAAAGGACGTCCGGCATCTGTCTGACAGGGCGCTGGCCGCGTACGCGAGCGCGGTTCTGTGCACGTCTTCTCCAAATCCCACGGCTGGCGCGGTAGTGGTCAGTCATTCTGTTACGATCCGGGACGGATGAGGGTGATGAGACGAAGAGCCAGGGATCGTGGTGACAAGAAACGGACATTTAATGACAAAACAGGACGATAAACGCACAGACGACAGCAGTACAGACGAAGTGCAAGGTTAATGACTGACGACGGATGACGTCATGGGTGAAGACTTACATAACAAGACAGATGATGAACAGGTGAAACTGATAATAGATGAGGATGAAACACCAGACGTGAACAGAAACACAAGATCAGGGGAAGTGTAGTCCATGATTGCAACAATGAGTATTTGTAGGTCACTTTTCACAGTTTTAACTGTCTCAAAGCGCACGTGTGAAATATGTAAGAGAATTGTTGAGAAAAGACAAAGACGTTGACCTAAATGAACTTGAACGGATTGTTCTCTGTGCTGCCCAGCTTTTCCCTGCTGAACATTTAAGCACTAAAACTAAAACATTTGAATTGTACATTTTATTAATTTTAGCGTAATTGTATCTTGCCATGTCACTATTTTGTATTTTGTGTTTCAACTCTCATTTTGTCTGAATTAAAAGTCGAAAACGAGCCACACGAGTGTGAAGACATTTTACATATAATAATAGAGTTGAGAGACTTGTCCTGCATTTCATACTGGTTTTACAGAAATACATACATGTTCTTGTATTTAGTTTTAAACATCGTTTAAAGCTTGTAATCATCTCACGGCGATTGATGACTTGAAGCTTCTGGCCAGAGACTGAGTAACTGCTAACCGTGGTTCGATCTGTGATGAACTTCTATAATCTGAATTGTGAGCTTTATGTGAGTAAGGTTTACTTGTGTTAGTGAGTTTGAAACTTGTAGGAGAACATTGTGTGAGTATCTCGCCTTTTAGGACCTTCAGATCCAGCAATGCCAGTTTGTTGGAACAATATTGTCTGGATTTATGGAGTTCACTGATTGGACCGGTGGTTTTGAAATAGCTTATGTTGAAACACACACACACACACACAGAGACTCTCTCATTGTTTGCTTTGTTCCAAACACGTTCGCTTCCTTGTAGAAACGGTGATGAAACGAAAGAGCTAGAGCGTGTGATTAAACTCACTGTCTCGTACAACAGCTCTCTGTAAGTGAAACTCAATTCATGTGCCTCCAACATTTTAGTGGTTTGTTAATGAAAGTGAGTGACAAACAATGGTTTGGAGCCATATGAGGTCACACAGTCTGAGAAGCAACATTATGAAATACTGCTTTTCGACTATTAAGCTCTACAACAGCGGTGTCAAACTCCTTTATCAGTATAACGTCTGTCCTCAAAGGGCCGGATGTAACTTATACATGTAATCAAATGTAGTGTCAAATAAATGTAACTACTCCTTAATGTTAAATGACTCTTTATTAGAAGGTATTCAAGCGACAATTGCAGTTGCGTAGACATCTGTTGCTCTAACATAAATCCTTTTACATTTTGTCAGCTTATGAAGACACACATAACTCCATTAATGAAGGATCAAACTGTCCATGTGAAGAAAGAAAAATAACATAAAACTGCTGCGGCTACCATAGTCAAAAGGCAATGTGGGAAATGTAGTTTTTGGCCAACGCACAATTTATTTTTTGGTATTTATTTTCAGACACTGTACAAGCTTTAAAGTTCACTATCAAACAGAGAATCAGACCAACCACAGTTTATTTTGCCCTTCATACTGTAGACTCTTCAGAAATAGTTTTGGAGATTGTCACATCACGTGTTTAGTTTAGCTGGAAGAGGTGGTGAACATAAAAATGAAATGGTCAAAATTGTCAAATTGTTGAAGTAAAGAAATGAGCCTGAGACTCAGTTATCACACAGGGAGAATCAAATAATTTAATGATCGTATTTATTGGTGTGTGTGTGTGTGTGTGTGTGTGCATGTTGTGAATTCTGTAAGGCGACCTTGAGTGTCTAGAAAGGCACCAAAAAGAAATCAAATTAATTGTTATTACTAATACATTTTTTATAGTTTTTTTTAAATAGTTTTTATTGTATTAGTTGCTATCAACTCCTTGCCTGTTTTCTTCGTTATTGACTGTCTCCAGCTTTTAGCCGTTATCGCTAATTTAACAGGTGTTTTTTCCACTAATATGTAATATTTTTAGTTGTACCACGTTATTTAACCCCTGCAAAGTGTTGCTGCGTGACTATTGTTTCTTTATTTCTGTTATTGAGCTAGAAAAAACTAAAAGTAAATATTGTATTTACGCGAATGCAAGCACCCGTTATTTCTTTCAATTTTCACAGCTCTGTAAAAGCTCTGTAACGGAATGGTGTGTGTGAGGAGACAGGGTGGCTGGGAGGATGTGGCACCGTGGGAGGGAGCTGATAAGGTACTGTATTCAAGTGTTGATCAACCAGGCCACGAGAAGGCATTGAGGTGTCGGTTCACGTGCTTTGATCATGTATTTGGTCATCAACAAAAAGTCTTACAGTTTCCTCCGTTTGATCATCAAAAAGTCTTACAGCTCAAAAACTTGCAGCAGGCTAGTAATCACCGATTTCAAATATCCACGTAAATATAAGAGTAATAAACAGGTATACATACAGAAATACATACAAGACAAATACTAAAGAGGTCTACATAACTTTATCAAGCAAAAAGTCAAAATAAACAACATATTTCTTCTTAACCGTCTTGCTAAAACAAAACCAGGAAGAAACGAGGGTTAATAGAAACAGAAAGTGTCACCCACTTCCCTGCAGCGTCTGGTGACAGTCTGAAGAAAAGAAGAAAGAACGTGAAGTTACACACACTGACCCGGAGCAGTGGACACACACTTGCAGAGCGAGATAGTTTACAACCTTGAGGCAGGGGTGTAAAGAGTACCGGACAGCTATACTTAAGTAAAAATACAGATACTTACTGTAAAAATGACTTCAAGTTCAAGTTCATTTGTATAGCGCTTTTCTTAGTCCGAGACCAACGCAAAGACGCTAAATAACTGAATGAAAAGTCACCAATTTCAAAAGGACTTGAGTCAAAGTAGCAAAGTATCCCGTTTTAAAAGAACTTAAGTATTAGGAAGTATTTTATTCGTACTCAATATAAAACCGAACCCGAAGGGTCCAACAGCTGGCACTCCTCGACGTGGAACAGCAGAGGGGGGAGGAGGTGCGATGAAGGACGAGGCGATGCTGAGGGAGTGAAGACCGGGGTGGAGCAAGAAGGCAGGAGCACCAACTCGCAGATGGGGGAGCGGATAACGCCTGCGATCTCCGAGGGCTGAGTGGAGGAAGTCGAGCCGACCAGACGATGGAGCCCGACGACGTCCACGGATGGACCTGGAGTGGTGTGACAGATGGTGAGAGTCTGAGGATGAGGGTGCAGGGTCCACAGGTCTAAGAGGAGGAGACCAAGCCCCAGCTACGCACAGATGTTCCATTGCGGGTGGGGGTGTGGGATCTCACAGCCTCCTAGGTGGGAGATACAGAAGGCTGCCTCGGGGTGATGAAGACGGTGAAGACGACGACGATGATGAAGACGACGATGATGAAGACGATGAAGATGAGGTGATGCGCCAGGTGGTGAGAGTAGGAGGTGAAGCTGCAGGGTCAACAGGAACCAGAGACAGAATCCAGTCCCCGGACTGAGCAGAGTGCAAATGTTCCAGAGACGGGAGGGGGGAGGGGAAACCCTAGGCTCCTGGGTGGAAAACTCCCAAACCAGCACTAGGGTCCAGAAGAAGGGCCGGCACGGAATCCGGCGAGAAGAAGATCCGAAGCGGAGTTCGGCGGGAAGGGAATATGCGCATCTGGAACACGCAATCCCACACGTGCTGCGGCAGAGTCCAGCAGATCCGGAGTCGCGGAAGCGATCGACAAACAGTCCGAATTCGCAAGGGCCGTCCGGCATTTGTCCGACAGTACGCTGCCGATAACAGCAGGTGCGGCAGAACGTGCACTTTCCTCACTCGCGGCGGCCACGTCCAGCAGATCCAGAAACGCGGAAGCGATCGTCAATCAGCCCAAATTCACAAAGGACGTCCGGCATCTGTCTGACAGTGCGCTGGCCGCGTACGCGAGTGCGGTTCTGTGCACGTCTTCTCCAAATCCCACGGCTGGCGCGGTAGTGGTCAGTCATTCTGTTACGATCCGGGACGGATGAGGGTGATGAGACGAAGAGCCAGGGATCGTGGTGACAAGAAACGGACATTTAATGACAAAACAGGACGATAAACGCACAGACGACAGCAGTACAGACGAAGTGCAAGGTTAATGACTGACGACGGATGACGTCATGGGTGAAGACTTACATAACAAGACAGATGATGAACAGGTGAAACTGATAATAGATGAGGATGAAACACCAGACGTGAACAGAAACACAAGATCAGGGGAAGTGTAGTCCATGATTGCAACAATGAGTATTTGTAGGTCACTTTTCACAGTTTTAACTGTCTCAAAGCGCACGTGTGAAATATGTAAGAGAATTGTTGAGAAAAGACAAAGACGTTGACCTAAATGAACTTGAACGGATTGTTCTCTGTGCTGCCCAGCTTTATATAGGCCAGACTCAATATAGGCAAAAAAAAATGTGAAAAGAAACCATTGTTTTCTAATACAGAAACAGAATTTAACCTCAATGTTTGAAAAATGGTAGAACAAAGTAGATAAAAAGAACAAAAAGTCAGTCTCGATCACTTAAATTTGCAAAGAAACAAAAGTAGATATAAAACAAAATTCTGATTAGTAAATTATATATTATATATTATATTATATAGTTATATACTTCAGTACGATATCGGCATGTTCGCCCAAGAAATTAACGGCGGTTAAAATCGACTTTCCGGCTTGTCGCGCACAATCACAATGTAACGAGTAACGATAAGTGTCCGTTCAAACGTAGTGGAGTGAAAAGTGCAGATAATCCATCAGAAATGCAGTGAAGTAGAGAGTTAAAGTTGCTTATATTTTTGATACTCAGTGCAAGTACAAAGTAGCCAAAAACATACTTAAGTAAAGTAACAAAGTACATTTACTCAAGTACTTTACACCTCTGCTTCTAGGACACAACTCCAAGTCCCCTACCACCGGGCCACGCCACAAATCCATACTTTGTCACTTAACTTCTGTCAGGTGACAAAAAAGGAACTGTCAGCTTCCTTTCAACAATTTTCCTGCTTTTGCGTCTTTGTTGCGGCTCACTCCTGTTTTTGCTGTGCGCTTGGATCCATCCTCTGGGATTATCCTCACAAAAAGTTCTCAAGTAAAAACACTTGACACCACAGAACTGAAAACCAATAATCACAGTTTAATTGTAATCAAATGTAGTGTCTATGTAGATAAACAGAAAAGGTATTTACCGTTGTGTTCGTTTCAGTTTAGCACAGTCTGGCCCTTGTTATCCACCAGGCAAATAAAAAACAAAAAGCGATAAATTGCTTCGTCTAGGGTAAAAGCCTCTTTTCTTTTTTTCACCTTCCACTTCTTATCAGAGAGAACGGTGTTCCCCATAAAAACATTATCATTCTTGGTTGTCTCACATTTTGCTCAACATTTTTGTTGTTGTTTTCAATTTGTCTTGAAAACAGAAAAAATTGACAGATAAAATATGACTATTTCCCATACTTAATATTAGCCAAAATGATTTGCCTCATTGGTTATCTCCTGTAAATTAAAGTGACACCTTTTGGTTCAAAGGTGAATTCCCACTTGGTCCTGCTTCACTCTTCAGATAGTAACCTTAACATGGCTTCGTTGTGCCTGATCCAAACGCGACAAGTCAAAGTTCAAGTGCTAAAGAAAACTTGTGTCACCCCCTAAAATAAACACTTTTTTGAGGGTTACACTTTGGTAAGCAATGAAATAAGATAAAAACAAGACGAACGAAAAAACTAAAACAGTGCACATACTGTTGCCCAGGGAAAGAGTCTTCAACTCCCTTCTAGAACCAGATCCCACAGGAGGTAGACAACATTGAGTCTGAATGAACTATGCTATGCTAATGTGGCTAAGAAGAGCTGTGGTCTTATGGTATGGTGCTCATTATGGTGGTAATCCCTTAATGCAGCGGTGGACACCAAAAGAACGGGATGACATCGTTGAATTCGCCAATACAGACGACACGTGTTTTGCTAAAAAAATGAATGAGCATTTTACAAAAGAAGAGGGTGATTGAGAGAGAGAAAGTGATGGATAAAGAGAGAGGAAGCGCTGTCCTGACTGAATGAAAGGAGCACTACGTGGATTTTCCGGGGATGAGTGCGGAGTGACATAAAGCTACATATAGTCCATTGTGAACGAGGAGAAAATCCTCTCATCGTTTTTGGGGTCAGGTGACATCCTGGGGAAGGAATGACAAGCAGTCGAGAACGTCCATCGAGGAAAGATGAACGGAGAAGCCCAGCACTTCCTAATGGAGATTTCTCTCAATGCAACCAAGATTAAACAGCCAAAGTTTAGGATTAAGTTACATTTAGGCAAGCACTACAATGAGAGATTCAGGTTTCTGCACACCTTCTAGAATTCACAGGGTTAAGATTGTGTTCTTTCTGATGGCCACAGGTCTATAAAATCAAAACAAACTGTTTCAATGTGAGAAAGAAGAGTTTGCTCTGAAGAGAAGTCCAAGACCGTAATAAAATGACACCTTTATCTATTTCTAAAAACAAGTGAGAAGAGCTGGAAAATGTCATAAAGTGGAAGCCCACCAGGCAACCAGTGTGCACAACTAGCCAACATTCCTCTAAACACCTCCAAACATCCTGTGCTTTTTATATTTACTCAGGTTGATGCTGATTCATGGGCACTACGTAAAATTTCCGAGATAAACTCATTTTATTAAATTTAAATTCTGTAGTTTTTTTTACACCACAAAGGCGCGTCTTTTGATCCTACATCCTGCCTCTGTTCAGTCTATGTGTTCTCAAGAAACTATGAAAGAGAAAACACATCCAGCAAATTACAGTTTAACATGGCATCCGACTGAAAGCAACAGCGGCGTGGGAACTTTCATCAGGTCCAGATTCCATCTATTCACATGTGTATCGGCGGATCAAAGTGACTCGATGCCTTTGACCGAACATGAATAATTGTGTTGAAGAAAAAAAAAAAGCCCTTTTTGCTGTGGAAAAAAAACAACAACAACACCTGGTGAAGTGACCAAGAATGCGGCCAAAAATGCAGCGGGAGCAGGAAACAAGCTTCCGAAATCTTCACATCGGTTTTTCACAACTGCGTGATTGTCAAATTCAATCAAAAACAAGTAAATAGCAGCAAGCAATGTTTCTAGTAAAATGTGATGTGTAACCTTACGCATAAATATATATTTGTCATGAAGACTAAGTTGTGGTCCAGTGGAAGGGGACTTGGTTGCCTGGTTTTGGACAACCTAATTCCGAGTGTCCTTGGGTTGTCACTGCGTGCTGCCCACTGCTCCTGATTTGTGTGTTCACTTCACTGTGTGTGTGTTTGTGTGAGTGTGTGTGTGTGTGTGTGTGTGTGTGTGCACTGGTGGGGCTAAATGCAGAGCACAATTTCGATACGGTTCACCACAATGTTTCACCGTGCTTTAAAGACGTGTCACAAACTCTTGGGAGAACTGTTGGGATCTGTGATGACGAGGGCCATCTCAGCAACTGGTTTATGATTGATTTAGATTGGGCTTATTTTGCAATGATTAATGTTGTAAATGCTAATTTGGCGATGTGTACTTTTCTGTTTCGCCTCTGGATCCAAGTGGGTTGGCCCAATCAGTTTAGGCGGGAAAACGGGCCTTTAAAAGCCAGTCCACTTTGATTGAGAGGGAGGTTGGATAGGTTGGGAGGTTGTTTGGTTGAATGAGTTCTGACGGTTGAATCAAGGACATTTACTGTGCATGTTGACCTGTCTCTGGCATCTAGGAGAAATCTTTAAGGCTTGAACGGGAAGCACTTTGACTGTCTGGTTATCGTTACTCCTGCTTGGAGGAGAGTTCTTGTCTTCCTTGTCAAGAAAAAAAGTCCCTGTCTTTTTTTCGTAATAAATTTTCATCATCGAAAGATTGGCATCAGTGTGGCTCCTACCACTTATCCTTGGCCCGACTCGGGGCGCGTTTTACAACAGGATCACAAAACGTCTCGGTTACTTCAGCCTTGGTTCCCGGATGGAAGAGAACGAGACTCCATTTCTGTCTCGACTGATAGTACGGGGAACGCAAAGTGACACGTCAACCACAAGCTAATGAAACATCTTTCACGCTCTGTATTGCATTGTGTAGACTTGCCTTTCCGGAAGCCAGAACTTGTGAAAATCACAGAGGCGAGAGACAAACTTCCGGAGAAGAAGGTCCGTCTGGCCTGAGCTCTACACCAGCACTGCGGAGAAGGAAGGTCGGTCATAAAATCTACAGCTATGTGGACACGTATATCTGATTTAATTCTTTTCTTCTCCGAAATCACAAATCAAACCTTTGAAATTCAGGATACTTTCTTCCATAGAAAGTTATTACTTTTCGCTTTCAAATTCAAAGGTCACATCTTTAGAAATGTGCAATTAAAGTAAAACTCCACAGAAATATGAATTCACAACAAGAGATGATTTCTCTTCTCAAATCCTTCATCTATTCTTCAGTGTTCTCTTTTTTTCTCCAAGTATTTATATTTTGTAAAATCATATCTAATATCCGGACTGAACAAAGCAAAGAAACCTGCTTCTGTGTTTTGTTTTCCACTAGATATAAATGAAGGTTTGACAGATAGAACAGTGGAAAAAGCACCCCCCCCCCTCTCTCCCCTGCACATTCTCTAACTCTCTTTTTATCAGCCTCACTGTTCCCTTGTACTTTATTTATTTATATTTAACTCTCTCTCTATCTCTCTCTCCCTCTCGCTCTCTCTATCTGTCTGTCTTTCTCTCTCTGTCTCTCTCTCTCTCTTCTTTTCTTTCTCACACACTCTCACTGAAGCAATTTCTACATATTCAGTAACTAGGGCTAAAGATTATTTTCTTAACGATGTATCTATCAATTTTTGTTTTCCGATTAATCAACTAATCTATTCATAAACTAATTTTTTGATTATACTAATAATTATTTTTTTGCCCAAACAATAATTAAACTAACAAAAATTAAATTAACATGCTATTTAGTTTGTAATTAACACTGTTTTTTATTTTACATACAAAGGCAATATGAAACATTGGACACACACACCCAAACGGATCGACGCACGTTTTTTTGCGTGGACATATTTACGTAATCAATGACATTGACTACGTGGACTAGTCGTTGTAGCTCTACATAAAACATAAGGTGACCAGTCCTCTTTTCTCCAGACTTGTGCTTTTTTAGCTCCTGTCTGGTGGAGACTGGCTGGGTTTCATAAATTTACCAAAAGGTTTGTTTTTCACTCTTCTTCAAAGACCCATTACATGTGTACGTAGGTTCTCCACCCGTGCTTTAAATTATTTGAGACCTGAGTATTTGAGAATGTGCCATATTTTTTATCACGTTTTTAATGCAGCATCTTACTCGAATAATCTCACACGCATTTTATGAAGATGTCTTTTCTACTTCTCATTGGGTAATCCCCATGGCCCATGTAAAGAAAATTTAATAATAAATTGAAACTTTCTATATTATTAAAACTTTTTGTATGACAACTGGCAACTTATATTGCTCACTAATAGAGAATTAGATAATTGTTAGACATATTGTTAAAGCTGGATTTTGATGAAAGAGTTGATGTTTAGAACATTATTTCATATTGGTAATTAATTATTAATTATTTTTCATGTATTTTTTAGAAAAGAGTTATTTCGTTACAGATTTTACAGATTACATTTTTTTTTTACTTGTTAAACAATTTTTATTACAGATCAGTTAGTTTTGCACCATTGAAGCATATTAAAGCATGTTCCTCAACCTCGGAGTAGCCTGTCTGAATTTGTCTGGAGGCCGCGCCGTTCCCTCGCTTTTTGAAAATCGAAATATTGTCACCCTATATAATATAAAAATAATTAATGTTTTACCACTGCGTCCACATAACAGATAACCCATATGTTCATTTCGCAATATGCACTAGTGCATGGGTCCTCAATTATAAACTTGAAGGGTCCACTTACGAAATTTACGTTCAGTCCGAGGTCCGGAAAAATATCGGTCAAGTTGCAAATATGAATTGATATGTGAATGGCACGTCATCCGTATAGGAACAACATGCTTCAGGTCAATCTCTTGATCTCTAAGAATCTGTGTCACTACTTCATAAATGTAATCCCTCCTTTGTTTGTAAGACCCAAAACATCTTCATAAATTTGACACAATATTGTTCACCTCCCTTTTCTTCATCAAACAATCTGAGAAAGATCATAAATTGTGAATTATCCTTTTGAGTCCCTTCAAACAGAGCAGTCACCACTTCACTCACACACTCATTGACTATTTCAGCATTAGAGAAAGGTGTCTTGTGTTGTCCCAGGACACATGTGAGACGTTCGTTGCCTGTGTGTGTGTGTGTGTGTGTGTGTGTGTGTGGAGGGTAATTTGTTCAAATTGTGCGTGCTTGGATTAATAAATGGCATTTCACGATCACTTTTGACGATCGCGACCGTCTCGTTGCAGATTAAACACATTGGTTTTCTGCTTCGCACGGGCAGCGCGGATGCATATTATTCTGTCCACTCACTCTTAAACTCGCAGTTTTCAAAGTCAACTTTTCTTTTCTAATTGACGGCCAGCTTTGAGCTCGCCATATTCTTTAAGGGTTAAAAAAATCTCTCGATTTACGCAAACGACAGAGCGCCCGTTCGCCTGGCTACCCTGAAGACCTGAGTGACTAAGCGCCGCGGTCGTGTTCTAAAGTAACTGAATGCCACCATTCAGCAAACAGATGACGTAGTTGTCACGTTGCTCTTACAGCGGCTGTGATTGGACAAATCCCGCAGCTAAAACGAGCACAATCATTCAAGATAAATTATATACATTTATAAATATATTCGTTTGCATTGGTGCGTGTGTGTGTGAATGAACAATGCAGAATAAAAATTGCGTGATCCACTGAAAACGCCTTTGGATTTTGATTACAAGAGTAGCATGTTGGTTTTGCCGTCGGACCAAAAGTAATCGCGTCTGGGTCCGGATGCGGACCGGAGTCCGCCTATTGAGTACCCCTGGTCGTGTATGGATCACCAGCAAAGCTCAATATCTTTCAATATCTCAATCTCTCGATCTCTCAATATCTTCAATATCTCTCAATCTCTCAATATCTTCAATATCTGGAGAGGTAAAGCGAAGGTCCTGTAGATTTTCTCTGTACAACCTCGCCTCTCACAACGTCTAGTTCAGGCTCGGGCAATCTCAAAGCTAATAGGCTACATTTGAGTCCATCGCTTGTCTCCCTACACTGCAACAACCTCCAATTCAATATTGCAAAATGATACCAACGACAGTTTTGTTTGGCTGTAAGATTGACGAGGTGCTCAACAACAACAACAACAACAGCAACAACAACAACAACGAGTTTCAGTGTGTGAAACATGCGAGTGGAATATTGCAGACAGAGACGTCACTTCCTCAACTTTGTTCGACACCTGAAGCTGCGCAAAGGTACGTTTTGAATGAACGGCAAGACTGTCTTATCAGCCAATTATCAGGTAATAACGTATCAGTTCATATCAGTGAGGCTGTGCATTTCCTCAGCATCACCTACCAAACGTTAAAATCTGCAAAACTCCTGCTGCACACACAAGATTCTGTATACACCTTTCTCTCGCTCTCTCTCTCTGTCTCTTTATCTCTCTCTCCCTCCCTCTGTCTGTCTCTCTCTCTATCTCTCTCTCTCCCTCCCTCTGTCTGTCGCTCTCTCTCTCTGTCTCTCTCTCTCCCTCTCTCTCTCTCCCTCCCTCTCTCTGTCTGTCTCTCTCTCTCTCTCTCTCTCCCTCCCTCTGTCTGTCGCTCTCTCTCTCTCTGTCTCTCTCTCTCTCTCCTTCCCTCTCTCTGTCTCTCTCTCTCTCTCTCTCTCTCCTTCCCTCTCTCTGTCTCTCTCTCTCTCTCTCCGTCTCTCTCTCTCCATCCCATCTGTCTCTCTCTCTGTCTGTCTCTTACACACACAGTCTCTCTTACAGTCTATCTCTCGCTCTCTCTGTCTCACTTTTCACAGTTTTAATTACATTAAATATGTAAGAGGATTTTTGTTTTATTCTTTTTATTCATTAGTAGTTAGTGTTAAAAATATAGCTATGCCAAAGACCTGTGAGCAAGCATATATGCGACAGTGGCCAGGGAAAAAACCTTCAACACTGAAGCTAATAAATGCATGCATGGATCATTCTTTATCAATTGTATTTTATCTCTGAACTTACAGTGGTACCTTTCTTAACGAAATCGATTTGTGCCGCCAGCAGTTTCGTTTGATCAAAATTTCGTTAAAGGAACCGCAGTTTGCATGTAAAAGCCTTAATCCGTTCAGATGATCCGTGAATTCAGACCAAATGATTATATGATTGATAACATATTGGTAATAAATGTAATTAAAAACATGTTACATAACAGGTATATTTTTATAATAAACATATAAAACCAGTTCTGTGAGAGTAAAGCACGGAAGCTAGAAAGTTTTCATCTTTCTACACGGTAAAAAGTGTCTCGTTGGATCAAAGTAAAAAAATTGAGTCGACTGATTACACCTAATCCGTTTACTTTGGTTCAACTTAAAATTTTACTTTGGAATTAACTATCCACTACTTAGCCAGTGCAAAAAACATCTTTGAATCTATTTAGGTTTTTAAGTTTAATGAAATCTCAAATTATGCATTTACTTAATTCGTTTTAAAATTTTCTTTAATTTCTTAATTTCTCATCGGAAGGGTTGAAAAAGAGACCACCACCATAATATGTGCGTCAATTAGCATCTTTGTTGATTGGGCCTTGTGTACTAATGGGTTGAATTTAAATAATAATAATATGTATGAGTATCTAACATTTTATTATAAAATCTGAACTGAACCCATGTGTCTTGACCACTGAAGTGTAATAACAACTTAAATAAGTTGCCTTATAAAAGACTTCAATGAACATAATATCTGCTCACTTGGTCCACATTGGAGTCACCTCGCGCTTTCATTCAATTACATTCATCAAATTATTCCGTTAAGAGAGACATAATTGTTTTGACGAAAAATTCCGTTATATGGAAATTCTGTTAATAGAGTTATTCGTTAAGAGACGAACCACTGTAGAGTGTGTTGTCGTGTTCAGATTTGGACGCTGAACTGGAGCCAGTGAGAGTGAGTGATGGTGAGTGATGAAAAGCAAGCCATGGTCCTGGAGTCAGTGATTGGGACGAAGGCTTTCTCAGCACTGAGGCGTGTGCTGGATCGCTGGCCACAAGCTCCAGACCCTCATGACAAAGTTGCTGCTAGTGACTCTGTGAAAGCGCCAAAACAACTCGACTGTGGCGGCCATTTTTCAGCCAGAGTGCAAAAGCAACATATTCTTGGCAAAGGCTTTGATGTCAGATTGTGTTGTGCGCTCGGTTCTCAGACCTTAACCATCGCATCCCTCTCAGAGAAAAGTCCCGGGACAAAGCGTGCCAATAACACTCATCATTAATTGAGTTGTCACCGGGCTTGGAACCGTTATAGGCCACGGTTGTTGAAACTGGAACATCTCCAATAATGGCTTTTGATGGGGAATTAATATCTTTGGCGTATGAGTTTTAAGAGTTGAGCAATGCAGACTACAGTTATTCTTCACTTCATTCAGTGTAAATAACCTTCACGTCGTTTCATTGCAGTCTTGTCTTCTGAGTTTGAATGAATTCAAGGTCCGGTTGATTCTTTATCTGTGAAGCGTGAGGATATGGACAAAACAGTTCAGACGACAGATAAATCAATTGGTTGATTTCTATAGTGTAATGACTTAGTATTTTAAGTGTAAAAAAATTGTGAAATAATTGAAGCCTGGAAATGTGGACAGTTAATGCAACAGAATAATGGATTCTCCATCCCACCCGCCTCAGTATATTCCCACGAGTCTAGAAATCCAACTGAGAAGTCAATGACACGATAATCGAAAATGCTCTATAAACCTCTTGTAAAACGATATATTCCCAGGAGTCTTGATGTCCAACTGAGAAGTCAAGAAGAAGAAGAATACCTTTATTTGTCTCAACAAAGAGAAATTTACATTTTGCAGCAGCCTCAATGGTAAAACAATAAATAAAGATAAAGAATAGGAATGACACAATAATCAAAAATGGTCTATAAACCTCTTGTAAAACGATATATAACATTTTAGAACATGGCTCTGTCTTTTTTCCGGTCCAGTTGTTATTATTTTGCCATCACGTATTGTATTTAAGCAGCTGTTTTTGTGTTTGCCCGATCATCCGTGCGTTTTTTTTAAATCTTGCCCGTGTTTTTGTGTCTTGTCTTGCCCGGATTTGTCCGTTGCTCTTGCCGTGTTTCCTGTTTTTTTTGCCTAGCGATTTTGTCCCGTTCCGACACTGATCTTGACCTGCGCCTGTTCCTGGATTGCCTCTCGTCTATTTCTCGTTTTCCCACTCACTGTGTTCCGACCTCTACCTGCCTAACCGAGATCCTGGAATGAAAACTGTTAACCCTTTTGTGAAAGTAGATCCGAGTCTGGCCTGCAGATCGAGGTGTTGGACTTCTGACGATGGACAACAGTACAATGGAAAATTATACGAGTACGGTTTATGATTACCGTATTTTCTGGACTATAAGCCGCTACATTTTTCATAGGTTTTGAACCATGCGGCTTATACAAAGGTGCGGTTATTCTGCTGATTTTCTTCCACCGCTAGGGCCGCTCTAAACCGGAATTAGAATCACAGGCACAAAATAAAAAGAAGACAAAACAAATTCAAAGAAGAATACGCTACTTCCTCTTTAGCAGAGATAAGTCGGTCTGTCAAAACTCTTCTTTTCAAAAACGGCCCTTCATCATGGAACACACACGAAGAAGTTCGTATGATGCAAGTGTTAAGTTGAAGGCCATCGGTCTCGCTATACAGGTTAGGAAAGGATCTATTTAGTTACATACATGTACATTTACAATATAAAATCGTTCTGATCCTGTGGTAAATATCTAATCCAAAAACATACAAATCTGTGGCTTGCAAAACGTTTTCTAATAAAGTGGATGCGGCTTGTATGCAGGTGCGGCTTGTTTATCTTTTTTTAATTATTTTTTTTTAAATAGAGCGGATGCGGCTTATGTACAGGTGCGGCTTATAGTCCAGACAATACGGTAGTTTTGTATAAAAGCACACACAAATAAAACAAGTGAAATGTTGATTTCTGCAGAACCTATGTTGTGAGGGAAAGCTGTTTCACTTCTCGTTGCACGGCATTAGATGGACAATAAAAACCACTGAAATCTATAGGCGCCTATAGGATAAAGGGCCTCAGAATGTGTGTGTTCACATCATCGTCATCAACGCTAATTATTCACAGATCTGACCGGACGTTCCAAGACTTCCTTTGCTACTGACTTCATTTCCTGTCTGGCATTGTTTCCCATCTTTACGCTCATCCGTTGTTCACACGCTTATTTATTAATACTCCAGAGACTCAGAGATCACCTCAAGCTTCCATGATGTTTTAAATTAATTTGCCGTTTTTGGCTTTTTTTTTCGGGCTAAAATATTTATCATCTGAAACATCTTGAGTTTATGTAATATTTAGAGTCTAATTTGATCTCAAACAAGATAAATCATCACAGCCTGAATTAGGTTACAAATATTAACTCGCAAAAAAATACAAGAAAGTATTTCACAAAATTTTGAATCACATTTTTGTTCTGCGAGACCTAGTGGCAGTACTGTGAATTTAACGAATTTCCATTGTCTGGGAATGATCTGAATGTGAAAATAAGCACCTCTCAGATCAGCGTTACTACTTTTAAATGCAAAATAAAGAGAGGCATTTGAGGGGGCGGGGTAAAGGAGGGGGCAGGGCAACGACAACATCACTTTATGATACAGTGATTGCTACTTAATAAAATACGCTTTCAGGAATGTAGCGATTATCGAGAAATTGTGGGGAAGAACCGTCTGCAATTAAGTCTTTCTCTTTTAGAACTCAACAGACTTTGATTAATATAGAGGCACCACAGTATTACTGATGTTCTCTGACAACACTTTGCAGACCCGCACACCTCATTGGACCGTTCAAAGGTAAAAGACCTGTTGACGTTGAGTATTACCACATTTCAAAAGTAAGATTAGGAGACCTCTTCATAAAATGCCAGATGGATTATTTGCATTTTCTGCTTTAAGAAATGTGATTTGAGACACTGCTTTAGAGAAATGATCTCTAAACCTCGTCTTATCAGCGGCTGCAGCTTCTTATCAACCGTGTTGTGCAAGTTACTTTGAAAGTGTAATACATTACACATTACTCGTTACTGTTTGTAAAAAGTAATCCGTTATATTCAAATATTACTGTCTCGGAATTGTAATATGTTACATTACTTTTGTATTACTTTTAAGCTACTTCCACCAAAACAATTACAGAAGTAGAAATTAACATCCTGTAGTGGCGTTTCATAATTCACCAAGGTTGATCTGTGTTCTTTTAATAATACAAGGTAATGTTCTGTTATGTTGTGTGTTGCCCTTTTAAGGTTTGTGAGTCTGTCTGATAACGTCAGGATGACGTATGCGTTTTGCGCCGAAGTTTTTTCGTTTTATTCATTCTGTTTTGTGGAGTCCAATAAACGACACTCACACTCGTGCGTCTGACGACTGTGTCAATTTATTGGCCTTTCCCACACTGGTGACCCCGACGTTAGTCTGTTGGACGTTTCCACAGCACCTACAATGACCGCACACGCCGTCACGCTTAAGCTGCCCGAGTTTTGGGAATCCTCCGCGTCGGCGTGGTTCGCTCAGACAGAAGCACAGTTCGCGTTGCGTGAAATCACCGCGGACACCACGAAATACTATTACGTGGTATCTTCTTTAAGCAGTTCAACAGCGGCCAGAGTCGTCCATCAGCTGAAACACCCGCCTGATACGCACAAATATGCAACGCTCAAAGCGCAACTGTTGCAAACTTTTGAACTCTCGGATGCCGAAAGGGCCAACCGGCTATTTTCTCTTCAAGGTCTGGGCGACAGCAAACCTTCTGAGCTGATGGACAGGATGTTTAATCTTCTAGGTGAGCACAAACCGGATTTTCTCTTTATTCAACTATTCTTGCGTCAGCTTCCTACTCAAGTGCGCGCGGCACTGGCCAACACGATGCTGACAGACTGTAGGGCACTCGCTGAAGAGGCGGATAAATTCTTTCTGGCGACCCAACAACCCTGTGTGGCTGCTGTTTTTCCCGCGCACGAGGCCGCTGCACACCATGAGACTCCCGCCCTTTTCGCTGCGACTTCCTCACGTCAGCAGCGGACTCACAGCTTGTGTTTTTACCATGCGAAGTTTGGAGCTAAAGCTAAGCGCTGCGTCCCTCCGTGCACTTTCAACACATCGGGAAACGCCAAGGCCGGCGCTCATTAGTGGCCATGAGTGTCGGCCACACTGACGGGCTACTTTTCATTAATGACACCTTGTCCGGACGACGTTTCCTGTGTGACACAGGCGCACAAAGAAGTGTCCTGCCAGCGTCCGCGCTAGATGTTGCAGCCGACAGCCACGGTCCACCTATGGAAGCTGCCAACGGCACCACTATTCGCACTTATGGCACAAGACAGGTGGACTTATGTTTCGGTGGACAGCGTTTCACCTGGAATTTCGTCGTCGCTAAAGTGGCTTTTCCGTTGCTCGGGTCAGATTTCTTGTGCGCACACGGCCTGTTGGTGGACATTAAAAACCGCCGTTTGATCGACGTGTCAACATACTGTTCGTACGCATGTACTTTTCGGGTTTGTGACTTTGTCAGGCTTTCCGGTATGTTTCCTGCTGCGGATGTATTTCGCTCCTTGCTCACTGAATTCCCTGCCCTCACACAACCCACATTTTCGGAATTAACGGCAAAGCACGGCGTGGAACACCACATCACCACGACAGGCCCTCCGGTCTACGCCCCGCGCTCGCCGACTGGACCCAGCCAAGTTGGCTATCGCCAAAGCGGAGTTTGACAGCATGGAACGTTTGGGCATAGTTCGGCGCTCCAACAGCCCGTGGGCATCTCCACTCCACATTGTCTCCAAACCCGGCGGCGGGTGGCGCCCTTGTGGTGACTATCGACGACTGAACGAGGCAACAACACCGGACCGTTACCCCATTCCACACATACACGATTTCTCGGCTTATTTGGCAGGCAAAATCATTTTCTCCAAAGTTGATCTGGTCCGAGGTTACCATCAGGTACCCATGCAACCATCGGACATTCCAAAAACTGCAGTGATCACCCCGTTTGGATTATTTGAATTTCTTCGCATGCCTTTCGGTCTCAAGAATGCTGCTCAAACTTTTCAACGCCTGATGGACTCTGTGTTACGAGACCTTCCTTTTCTTTTTGTTTATCTAGACGACATACTGGTGGCGAGCGACTCAAAAGCCGAGCATCTGTCACATCTCCGGATACTGTTCGAACGGCTCAATCTTCACGGCTTAATTGTGAATCCGATCAAGTGCCAGTTCGGGTTGTCATCGATCGATTTCCTTGGCCACAGAGTCACCAAAGATGGCGCCGTTCCGCTCTCGTCAAAAGTCGACGCAGTTACACAGTTTCCACGTCCGCTCACAGTCAAGTCACTGCAGGAGTTTCTGGGCATGGTGAACTTTTACCATCGTTTCATCCCCGTGCGGCCTCTCTCATGCAACCGCTATACGAAGCTCTCAAAGGTAAAAGCCCCAAACTCACTTGGAGTGGTCAACTGACACAGATAAAGCATTTGTGGACACTAAGGCAGCCCTCGCAACCGCTACCATGTTGGCACACCCTTTGCCCCCAGCTCCCATAGCCATCACTTCTGACGCTTCAGATCATGCTGTGGGTGCCGTTTATGAACAGTGGGTGGGTAGTGCGTGGCAACCACTTGCCTTTTTCAGCCGCAATTGCGACCTAGCAAAATAAAGTACAGCACGTTTGATAGGGAACTACTTGCCTCTACCTGGCCATCAGGCATTTCCGCTCCCTGCTAGAAGGTCGGCCTTTCACTGCTTTTGTGGACCACAAGCCACTGACGTTTGCCATGGCCAAAGTATCGCAGCCCTGGTCCGCCCGCCAGCAACGTCACTTGTCCTACATTTCTGAGTTTACTACAGACTTGCAGCACATTTCAGGGAAATGCAACCATGTTGCAGACTGTCTCTCTCGAGCTGTGGTGGGAGCTGTCCACCTGGGGTTGGATTACACCCGCATGGCAGAAGAACAGGCCACCGATCCTGGGGTGCTCCACCCAAATCCTCCACCACAGGCTTGAAGATCGAGGAGGTGGTTTTTGATGACAGAGGCACCACGCTTTTGTGTGACGTATCCATCGGCACACCGCGACCGGTGGTTCCCACGCAATGGAGACGACCGGTTTTTAACACCATCCACAACCTGTCCCACCCTGGCACTAAAGCTTCTCAGAGACTAGTGGCAGCCAAGTTTGTGTGGCCTGGCCTCAAAAAGGATGTGAGAGACTGGGCCAATTCTTGTGTTGATTGCCAGCGGGCCAAAGTACATCGCCACACTAAAGCCCCTCTAGAACCTTTCAAAGTGCCCGAACGACGCTTTGATCACGTAAATGTGGATCTCGTGGGACCCCTCCCCAACTCTCATGGTTACACCTACCTGCTGACCATGGTGGACAGGACCACGCGTTGGCCTGAGGTAACCCCACTGTCGGCAACCACTGCTGCCGATGTGGCAAGGGCGTTTATTGCCACCTGGGTCGCCCGGTTTGGCACCCCTTCTGACATCTCCTCCGACAGGGGAGCTCAGTTCACTTCAGAGTTGTGGAACGCAGTGGCGGAGGGCCTGGGCGTGAAGCTCCACCGCACCACGTCTTTCCATCCGCAGGCGAATGGGTTGTGCGAACGCTTCCACAGGGACATGAAAGCGGCTCTTCGCGCCAGTCTCAAGGACAACAACTGGCTCGACAAATTGCCATGGGTACTGCTCGGCATCAGGACGGCCCCTAAAGAGGACCTCCAATCTTCCTCAGCCGAGTTAGTTTACGGCCAATCGCTACGAGTCCCAGGAGATTTCCTGCCCATCACTACGGCCCCTTGGTCTGCTGCGGCTCAGCGTGCCAACCTTCTGGACAAAGCGAAACTGTTCGCACCTGTCCCGACGTCCCAGCACGGCTTGGCCCGATCACACATCCCCAGAGGCCTTCAGTCGGCTGGTTATGTCTTCATTCGCCACGATGCACATAAGAGTCCCCTACGCCCGCCCTATGACGGCCCATTTCGAGTTTTGGAGACTGGCACTAAACATTTTGTGGTGGAAATGGGTGGTAAGCATGAGCGGATTTCTGTCGACCGCCTTAAACCGGCTCATTTAGACATTTCTGAGCCACTCAAGCTGGCGGAACCCCCACGGCGGGGACGCCCCCCGCGTAAACCACACGGTGGACTCCGCTCTCCCGCTGCTGTTCCTGAGGCGCCTGGAGCAACGTTGCGTCAAAGCCGCTGCGGCCGTGTAATCCGCCCGCCCCCATGTTAGCGTTCGTTCTTATATGGTGAATTCTGGGGGGACGTGTGTAGTGGCGTTTCATAATTCACCAAGGTTGATCTGTGTTCTTTTAATAATACAAGGTAATGTTCTGTTATGTTGTGTGTTGCCCTTTTAAGGTTTGTGAGTCTGTCTGATGACGTCAGGATGACGTATGCGTTTTGCGCCGAAGTTTTTCGTTTTATTCATTCTGTTTTGTGGAGTCCAATAAACGACACTCACACTCGTGCGTCTGACGACTGTGTCAATTTATTGGCCTTTCCCACAAAGTGATCATTAAGGGTAAACACTCCCCTACCCTACCTGCATCTGCGTCTCATTTTTAGCCCAAAAAGGGCCAGAATAAGTTCAAATAACTTTAAGAACCAGCTTTTGCTGAAGCTGAATAAAAATATTGTCCCTTTTTGATACTGAGAGGTCATGGAGAATCACAAATTTAGCTCAGAATTGTATTTGTTTTTATTTGATTTATTTTTTGCCTGTTTGAGTTTGATTTGAAAGTGACTTTTTGTTCTTTTTATTTTGTTGAAACTTTTGAAACATTGAGGTATTCAATTTTGTTCTTGAAAATAAACCTAAAATTTTTTTTATTTTGAGACTTTTTGTTATTTATTTTGTTGCACCACTTTTGAAATATTGAGGTGTTAAACTTTGTTCCTGCACTAGAAAAAAACCCTAATTAATAAAGAGGGGTTTTTTTTTTTATCTCCAAAGAGTTGTTTTTCATATTTTTTGTGAGTTTTTGCCTAAATTCAGTATGAGTAAAATACTTAAGTTCTTTTAAAATTGGATACTTTGCTACTTTGATTCAAGTCTTTTTTTCAGCTGGTGACTTGTTACTTGTAATGAAGTAGTTTTTACAGTGAGTATCGATACTTTTATCCTGGCACGGCCAGGAGCACTCACACTGTCAGACCAACCGTGCTTTGGTGCCCGAACACGGACTTGAGCACCTAGTGTGAGTAAGCCCTTACTCAAGTATGGCTGCCGGGTACTTCTTACACCCCTGGTCTGTGTGTGTGATTATGTATATGTAGGTGTGTGTGTGCGTGTGACAAAGAATTAATTAAATGACTTAAGTTGACCAAAGTGGAATGTCACACGCTAAAATGAAAGTTCCTAAATTGATGTCTAAAAAAACTGTAATCATTGTTTTCAAATGATTTGATGATGATGATTGTGATGACGAGAGTCATCTCAGCAACAAGTTTGTTTTACATGTTCACTCTTTATTCAGTTTTTTTACCGTCAGTATTTAATTTGTCTGGTCACTGTTTTAGTTAAATGAAAAACAACCATTTGTTTAGTCATTTTATTAATAAGTTAATCCCTGTATACTCACCACTTTCTTTGTGTGTGTAGAAGAAAGGCATGGCTTTTTTCAGCCATTTTGAAGGCTTGGGTTGAGCCCATTTTGAGTAGTGGGTGATTGTTTTTCTGTCTTTATTTTAATTGCATATGTATGTATTGTCACTTGATTTGGTTAAATTCTAATTTATTCATGATTTATTCAGATTTGGGTTTTTTGTCTTGTGCTACTGTTTAAGATTGATTTTTGTAAGGTTTAGTTATTTCCTTTTCCCCCTCAGTAGCACATGGTTTTTCCCAATTTGTTTAGGCGGGAAAACTGGCCTACAAAAGCCAGGCCATTTTGGATGAGGTTGGTAGAGGTTGTTTCTATGAGTTCTGACGGTAGTACCAAGGACATGTACTGTGCGTGTTGACCTGTCTCTTGCGTTCAGGAGTACAATTGAAGGTTTGAACGAAAAGCACTTTGACTGTCTGGTGACCGTTACTCCTGCTTGGAGGAGATTTCTTTTTGTTTTTCTTTTTGTAAGTCCTTGTCTTTTTTTCTTAATAAACTTTCGTCATCAAAATATTGGCATCTGTGTGGCTCCTACCACTTCCCCTTGGCCCGACTCGGGGCACGATTACGACAATGATGATGATGACAATGGGAAATAAAGATGCGTTCCAGATTTAAGGCATAAATCCTTTACTCACCATTAAGCATTTCTCTTAATGCACTACAATACTATATAAATAAGTACACTTTTTTTCTGCTTGTCACAAAATATCTAGAAAAACATAGCAAGGGTTGATCGTTTCTGAAATAATTTATTAAATCGGACACTATGCACGGGAAAAGACAACAAACAAAGCCCAGCAGAAGCAGCAGTCGGGCATCAGTAATCACATCTATTCACAAGGCTAAAATAAATACTTCTCGCAGTCTCAGATTCACACAAACTGCCGAAAGAGAATAACACGTCTATTTCAAAAGCGCGACTGGCAGAAAGTGCAAAAAAGTGAAATCTTTTTCAAACGAATCCGTAATTAACATTACAAAGTCCATCCAGGCCTAGGTAAAGGGTGTCAGGAAGTGCTCAGTGACTAGAAAAGCGGCAGGTGTGTGGTGCTGGCCGTGATGTCACCCCGCCACGCCTCGGCTCGACGCCATCCTCTGCCTCAGGTGGTCTGCAAACTCCACTTGGGTCTGGGAGAGGACGCGGTTAATGACCGTCTTCGGTATCCAGCCCTGCCCAACACAACACAACACGCAAGCGGTCAGGGCAGAGGTCAAAGTGCAGAAAAGTGTGTAACTTTAAAAAAAAGGTTTTTTTGAATGACCATAAAACAATTATTACTCAACAGCGCTCCCTTGAAAATGAAAATACGTTGGACCTATGGGAGCCCAACAGGCACCTTTTCCATCTCAGACTCACGAAAACCGGTACACAAATTCACCATGTCGAGGCAAGCAAAAAAGCCAAACCAAAAGGAAGTCGGCCATCTTGGCTCAAAGTCCCACTTCAGAAAATTCTGCGTTTTTGCACGACACGCATTTGAACAAACTAGTCAAGTCAAGTTTTTAAATTTGCCGTTCGCGTTTTTCAAAAACACAAATCTTAAAGTTGCTCTCATACACACACGCCACATCACACGCGATCGAAGTCTCTTGAAGAAATTTAGGCCCCGGCGTTGTAAATCCAAAAGTGAAGGACATTTCTAAATCGCACCTACAGCGCCACCTGTATCGCGATTAGAAACTTTGAATGAGAGGGGCCAAAACTAGTTTATCACAGGTGAACCAAATTTGCTGAATAATTAGAGAAGGCTGTCCTGAGCATAAAAGCCAATAGTTATCCTGTTGTAACTTTGACCCCTGATTGTAAAAAACCATTACAATTTCAGATTGTAATCGTAATTTTGCAATTCATCGTCATGTAAATCCTTCTTCACGCAATTTTTGAAGATGCTCCTTTCCTACTTTTGATTGGCTTATACTCAACGTCATCGTTAACTGCCTTTATCTCAAATCAAGTTAGTCCCAAAACATGTTGGCCACGCCCACCCAACTAACCCCCCCCCCCCC
>QKNR01009100.1:133193-160816 GCA_028031935.1 Paedocypris micromegethes | reverse complement strand
GCAGTATGAGTCCATTATTTTTGGGCATTAAGTCAGGTGTACCTTCAGGTCCAGACTGAGCAGCCAGGTGAGGCGGGTGGCGTTGGGGTCGTCGGCGCTGGGACGAATCACGATGCAGGTGGGTCCGTTTTCAGCTCTGACACACAAAGCATCACGTCAGACAAAAAAATAGGGATGCACCGATATCGGTATCGAGCTCGATACCGCATTTTCTAAAGTACTCGGTACTCGTCAAAAGTCCGTCGATACTGGAGGTCGATACTGGAAGTATGACGTGTCTAAGTTTGAGTGTTAACGCTGATTTAAAATAATGTCATGCTGTTGTGTCTAGTAAGTTTCCTTATATAGCCTGTGTAGACGTCTACTGTAGCCTATTGTAGACAAATTGCGTCACTTGCTCCTCTTTTTGTACGTCACTTTGAATAAAAGTCTTTATGGTCTGTGTTTGTTTGTTTGTTTATTATGATGTGTGCAGTGCGTTATGGTGATGTTTGTTTATTTATTTGTTTGGATTTGTTGTTGCTGTTGTGACGTGAAATTTCCCCGCTGTGGGACTAATAAAGGATTTTTCAATTCAATTCAATTCAATTCAATTCAAATGACTGTAACGTAAAAAGCGACGTATAAAGGGTTAATCACAAGCGCGCATGTGTTTCAATTTTGAGATTGAGAATGCGTGACCCGTTTTGAATCAATATGGTTGTGTCCCGTACTCTTATATCATTTTTTAAAGCAGCGTCTCACGCATGGTGATGACGGTGTAATTATTATCGACACATTAATTCATTCGTTTCTAAATGATGGTAAAAGGGTGACCAGTCTGTGAAAACCTAGCTGAAGACGTTTTTTTGTAATTTACTGTTATCTACATGAAACAAAGAGCAGTCTGTTAAAATAACAAAAATGTTAAAACATTATTTAATTTTAATTTAAAAAAAAACCGAGTTGCACTGTCACTGTTTAAACTTTCTATACTTGTTTATCCCATAATATGTTGCAAACAGCATGCTTTTCATTTTCCTGATTTTGATCATGTTCTTAATTTCAAACAAGCCCTTTTTTAATTATATGACTAAAGATGCTACATGTCAATTTAAATCATGTGTTTATTAAGTACTCGGTATCAGTATCGGCGCCTACCTGACGAAGCCCTTCTGTTGGGGCATGGCCGGGTGCAGCGTGGACGTGCCCGCCAGGAAGCAGGTGGAGCCGCGGCGGTTGGCACAGCGCACGCTCACAAAGTCGCGCGGGCCCACCACGGGCGTGTCAGCGGAGACCTCGTGCGTGATCATGGTGTCCTCGCCGATCTTCTGAAGGATCTGAGCGGTTCCAATTTTCACATTTTACTCGTCGCATACACATTACTTATTAAAGTGAAAGGTGTTTTACGATCGTCCGGCATTTAAACATGTGGCAAAGAAATACAATAAAATTGGAGATAGAGAGATAAAAATACAATACATTTCATCTTTACACATTTACCCTCACCCAAATTTTTGAACACAGATAATTAATGGACATTTTTTAATTAAGACTATTTTTTCCCCTAATTTGCATAGCGACTTTGCGTTGGTCTCTGACTATGAAATTATATATAAATAATAAAAAACAAAAAAAAATGAAGATTAATTAAAAAACAGATGAAGTCACAGTGAAATTAAGTTATAAATATAATATAATCGCAGAATATCATAATATAATTTTACTAATTTATCCTTCTACGGTAAAAAGTTGTTTTCCGCTTCAAACTGGTTCTCGTGATTCGCGGCAGTTTGCGACAGTCGTATTTTAAGTGTGACGTCGGCTCCAAATAATCAAGCCACTTCGCTGTTCGGAAACAAGCAGATGGCAACTTTTAAGAAGTATTTAGTAAAGCTACTTACTCAGTAACCAAGTTACTTTTCAGACACAGTAATTAGAAAAGTATATTAAATACATTATTGTAAAGTAATTAGTATTTAGTAGGGGTGTGGTGATATGAGTGAAAATTCATATCACGATATTTTCTAGTGTCCAGACAGTGTGTTATATCACGGTAAGGGGCATTATTTGAGTAGACCTTAATTACATTACTTGTCCATAAAATCTGTATTGTAGCTAATCTGTTTAGAGTTTAATTTGTCACGCTTTCTTTCTTTCTTGCTCTCCCTCTCGCGTGAAACAAACGTTTACAAACGACTTTGATAACAAAAAATTACGCAGAAACAGCTTGCTTTTTTAAAGTACCCAACACTGATTATAAACAAAGTTCAAACAGCTACAAAGTGTTAATGCCATCTCCTCACAGACGAATGCGAGCCACCGACCTTCACTTGCTTAACGTTGGGGTTCCAGTCGCCCATCTGCTCCATGTTGTCCACCAGCTCCTTGTACAGAGCGTCTGTGGACTGGTTCAGCTTCACGTCCAGTCTGAAGACCTTGCCAATGTCGGGAAGCACTTTACTCGTCACCTTATCGCCATTCACCTGGTTCAGAAGGGCGTTAGACGCGAGTACGTTAAAATAACGTCGTCGTGCAAACAAAAAAAAAATTAATTCTACCAAAGCTGTCACGCTGACTTTGCACTTTACTGTCACTTTACTGTCCACACTTGGTAACTTTAAACTGGTTTAAACTTTACACTAGACAATTTCTGGATCACTTGAGTCACTTTTTTGTATTTGATTTTATCTTCATTTTACTGTATTTTATTGTATTTTTATCCTATTTTTTTTGTATTTCTTTATACAGAATTTATAATTTAGTATAACTTTTGTTCATTTTGCAATATATTTTCTTAGTTTTTTTAACCCTCCGAGGTCGAGTCGCTCTTTTTTCAAGATAAAACAAACAAAAAAAGTCAATTACATATAAGTGTTATACATCAATTGAAAGTTTGAAGTACCCATTTTTTAGGTTACACTCTTAATAAAAACAGGACATTGTGTTTTTTGTAAAAATAAAATATTATAAAAATAAATAATAAAAATAAAACTTGAAGCACATTTTGCCTTCTTTTTGTCAGCTTAATAATTTTATAATGACAACTTAATAATTACTAAGTTATAATTAAAAAGTATTTGCAGTTGAAACGTCTAAATAAAGTCCAGTCTCAGTTTTAACAAGTCCATTCAAAAACATTCAAGCAAGTGTCTGTCCTTAAACACTTAAATGGCAGCAGATGAAAGCAATCACTCTGAGCTTCTGATCATAATGAGCCACACCTGGGCGACACTAGCGCGACTCTCTGGGTCTATTCATTGCATTTTCACGCAAACCGAAAGTGAAAAAAACTGCAACTGTGATTAATGGCGTTAAAAAAACTTGACGCGATTAATAATGAACATTATTAATCCCTCAGTGGGGAAGTTTGATGATAAAAGAGATGTCTGCTTTTGCCCCATCCGAACTAACTCGGAGCAGTGGACAAAGCACTTAAAATTAGTCACGTGCGTTAACTCGTTAACTTTGACAGTATTTTTTTCCCATGAATGATTGATTGTGGGCAGCTGTATGAATGAGCCGCTGTGGGCGTGTCACTCACGTGCTCGAGCTCCACGCTCCAGCCGTCCGGGTCACCGAGGATGCTGATGGACTTGTGCAGGGCGGCTCGGCCCTGCTGCAGGTAACTCTGCTCCGCCTCGCTGTACGTCTCCTCTGGGACACCTGCACACACAAGCGGCGTCAGGATGTGCCCGTGTTCTAAAGTTCTTTACCAACACAGGAGAATTTCCTGCATCGCTGTATTTCAACAGTTCGAGCAATTCAAAAGCCTTAAAAACTGTTGAATTCTGTAATAGGTTTCACTTTTTTGATCATTTATAACGTATGTATTTTGCACATCTCATTTACACAGTTTTTGTCATATTGTGGTTTCGCTATTTGTTAACCTTTATTTGTATGTCCTATGACTTTATTTGTATGTCCTATGGCTTCCATAAAGTTTTTTCAAAAACGGACAGTTATAATATTTTGTTATTAATCTGATTATTTTATTTGCAAACTTTCATATCCATAAATATAAATGTAACGGTGGTAAACCTTTCTTCCACTGCGTCATCATGAGGGGAAGAGCCACTACACGCCCCGCAGGACATAACAGTCCCCGCAGGACATATTTTTTTTTCTCTTTTAAAATGACCCCCCCCCATATTTTTAAAACTCATATAAAGTATCGATATTTCTCTTTTTAAAGACTTTTTTCACATAGCGTCTTTGCGTTGGTCTCGGACTAAGAAAAGCGCTATACAAATGAACTTGAAATTCCATCTTTTTTGTAAGCAATTTACGCTATATTTCTACAGTTGAATTGTACACCTCATTTTGTCAGTGTGTTTTTGCTACTTGTTTAACCTTTTTGCATGATCCCCTGGATTCATACAAAAAAAACGGAAAGTTATATCTATCTTAGAATGTACATTTAAACGGTGTTAATTAGCCAATCTAAAATATAAGAATATAAAGAATAAAGTTTAAAGAAGGTTAAACATTTTCAACGAATGCTCACAAAAGGCAGCTAGAAAATCAGGTACATAAAAATCGTGTAATGATTGTAATTAAATAAATAATTGTAAAAAAATTAATTGAAATAACATTATACACAATTTGGTATATGTATTTAATCGCTTAATTATGAATTATTATGAATTACCGTCATTGCACGTGGATGTGGTTTTCAACGCGCATGCTCATAGCGCGACGTAGGAACTTTTTGTGCGCTTTGAGACAATTGTACCAGAGAAAAGCGCCTTACACTGAACTTGAAGGAAAAAATGTAGGAAAAAATGTTTACATTCTTCCTTGTAGGAAAAAATGTTGACAAGGCCCGCAGCCGCTGGACTCACCGAGCAGCGAGCTCCTCCTGTGGCGCTGACTGACCCAGGACAGTTTGCTGAGCTCCTGGTGAAGCGCCATCATCGCGTTCCTCCGCAAACCTGCACAGGTGTCGTGAGTAATAAAGCGTAAAGTTCCAGGTAAAGTTCTCTCCTCCTCACCTGTCATGTTCCGCGTGTGTCTGTAGGAGATGCCGGCGCACAGCTTGACGGTCGCGGGCAGCATGATGATGATGATGATGGTGATGGTGATGATGTTGACTGTGATGGGAATAGTGGAGTGAAACTTTATTGCTCCGCTCGGCCTCGCACATCACGTGACTCTGTGCGTCAAGGACCCCGCGCGATGTTTCCGATAACGGAGCGACTGTGCGAGCGAGCGGAGCCCACACGCCCCCTCTGTGACGTCACTCTCAGGGTCGCGAATAAAACGTGCTCTGCACTCGGTCCTCGCTCTCACTAAACACGCGCGCGCGCACACGCACGCACACACACACACACACACACGCACGCACGCACGCACGCACGCACGCACGCACGCACTGTGGCGGTTCTACATTGAATGACTTTCCCAAGCCCCGCCCCCCCACCAAACATTTGTTTTAAACATTTAAAAAAATTTTCTTACATTAAACATTTTTTTACATTTTTACGTTTACATTATTGAGCACACATTGTCAACATTGTCATTGACATTGGTACCGCACACTTAAATAAAACAGAACACATTTTCTAAAATATCTCAATTCACACCACAGACACTTAAAATATTACCCCACACAAATATATCAAATATAAAAACACAAACTTTAACTAAAAGCTGAAGCAATGTAAAACATGTACATGTAAATGTAAAATAATTAGAAATTATATTATATGTATAGAATTCATATTATTATCATTTTATTGGCCATTGAAATATGTTTTTAAGATATACGTTTGTGTGTGTGTGTGTGTGTGTGTGTGTGTGTGTGTGTGTGTGTGTGTGTGTACGCCCTAATAACCCCTTTTTAATGTATTTACATATAAAGTGTATTATATTTTAATAATTTAATTTAAAATACATGGACATATTGTTTATTCATTACAATCTTTCTGTCTTCTTTAGGCTTTTGTATGAAATTTCATGCACTTTGCATGAAGGTATGTTTTGTCAAGTGCATTTTTGTTGTGTTACATTTCAACCGTTTCTTGCCTTCTAAAATTTGTACCATATTTTAATATATTATAGTCATTTATATTTGTTTACTCAGTGTGTATATTTGGCTCTGTTATCACATGTCTTTTTGCACCAATCTTGTAAAACCCTGTGATACAAATACTAACTTGTGTAACCCTGTGATACAATGAGTTCAAGTTCAAGTTTATTCATATAGCGCTTTTCTTAGAGACCAACACAAAGTCGTTGTAAAAGTAAATGAATTAGGGAAAAAATAGTCAATTTGAAGAAGAAAAATGTCCATTGTTTATCTGTGTTCAAACATGAGGGAAAAGAGTCAGTTAAAAAAAGAAAAATGTCCATTCAATGCAATTCGAATCTATTCTCGATTAATAACATGATTAGGAAAAAGTTTACATCATTACATCATCATAAACATTGAAATACAAAGTTCCATCTTTAAGTCTGTTGTCAGAGTTCCGCCTAAAGAGCCCCTCCCCCAGCAGAGCGGACCACAATCTCCGCACAGGTCAAAGGTCACCAACACTTTCCAGAAGGTCACACAGAACGAGCTGGACATCATCAACGGTGATACAAACTGTCACATGACGTACAAAAAGGATGATGAAATAAAACGTTCCGTGATGGCCGCGCCCAGTGTCGGCCTTGGCCAATCAGAATATCCCAGGGTAAATATTGTCTTTGACACTGTCGGCTTCATCCTGACGTAAAGTCAACTGGCTCAAGAACATTTAAACAGGAAGACGTGAGTGAAAACACCTTCACCCGCAACCCGTGTCCCTCAGAATCACTGAACCCACATCAGGACCTGTTACATAAACAGCGCGTCCTCGTCAGCGTGTGTGTGTGTGTGTGCGCGTGTGTGTGTGTGTGGGCGGAGTCAAACCTTCACACGCGTAAGAACATTGATCAAGTTCAGAAGTGGTTCTTTACTCACAGGCCTGTGTCAGTTTACTGTTATGAACATGATTATTCATCCGTTTACTAAAAGACATTTCTACAATTTGGTAAAATAAAATTTCCCCTCATCACCTTTGGCTTTGTAGTGTTAGAAAATGCATTATCAATGTTTATTAACATTAAATGTATTCAAATGTCATGTAAAATAAATGTAACTACTCAATGTTAAACAACTCATTATTTATTATAACGTATTTGAATGACAATTGCAGTTGTGTAGAAAAGCTATGTTTGCTTGTTGCTCTAACATAAATCATTTCACATTTTGTCATCGTATGAAATCACACATCACTCCATTAATCAGGATCAAACTGTCCAAGTGAATAAAGAAAAATAACATTAAACTGTGAAAACAAGTCGAAAGGTATTGTGGGAAATGTAGTTTTTGGTCAAGGCACGCTCTTTATTTAAATTATGGTATTTGTTCCCTATCGAGCTGTTCACAACGTTTCCTGACAAAACAAGTGAAGCAATAGAATGACGCAGTAATAACTGCAGCCAATGGCGACAGAGCACCGCCCCTTGGGCGTGGCTCACACGCCAAAGCGCATGCTCGAGCCGCCATTTCCTCAGTACAATTTTCTTCACGAACGAGTGAACATAGCCGAGACTGGTTGTCTCTTTCATTAGCCTTTTGTTAGCATTTTTGGTAGTTTTTCGCCACCTTTTAGCTATGGATAGTGCTAATCGAGGCCCCGGGCTCGAGTCGTTCGTCCCCAGCGGGGGAGCGGCCCGTCCCGGGGGAAGGAGGTGCGTGAGGTGTTCCGGGCCCGTCGAGGCCGAGGACACCCACGCCGAGTGCATCTCGTGTCTGGGGCCCGATCACGCTAAGATGGCTCTCGACAGGTCCGCCGCGTGTCGCGACTGCCGGGAGCTATCGGTGGGTACCCTCTGGCGTCGGATCGAGCTGGCCAAGCAGACGGATGGCCGCCCCTCCTCACCTCCTCTCCCCAGTGTCCAGGCCAGGGAGCAGCGCCTCCTCTCCTGGGGGTCCCAAATGGATTTGGCGGGAGCATCGCGACACGAGCCGGTGAGTGAGGAGCTTTTTCCGTCTGCGGTAGGCCACGCGACTTGACGCCGCGAAGACGACGCCCTCTCCACGACAGCGTCTCAGTCGGGTTTCCAGGAGCACGCGGCGCCAAGTCCCGACCGCGTGCTCGCCGATGAAGATCTCACCGAATGCCTGTCCGAGGCCGTGGCCCTCATGGGGATCGAGTGGCAGGCCCCGGAGCCACCGGCGGATTCCTGGTTGGACGGCAGCAAGACCAGGGTGGGCGCCCAAGCCACGCGTCTTCGGGCGGCCCCTTTCTTCCCGGAGATTCACAAAGAGCTGACGCGCTCGTGGGGAGCCCCGTTCTCGGCCCGCACGCGCACGCCCGGCTCCCCCATGCTGACTACCGTCGACAGAGCAGAGGAGTCGACGTATACCCGGATTCCTCGGGTAGATCCAGCCATGGCCTCGCGACACGCAGCGTCCGACAAACCCGTGCCGCGCGACCACGGCCGTCGCGGACAAAGCCTTCGCCGCGGGAGGCCACGCGGCAGCCGCGCTGCACTCACAGGCGGCTCTGTTGGTGCTGGCGGCTAGCTTCGCCCGGCGGCTTCAGGCAGGCGAAGAAGACCCCCGGCTGCTACAACGACTGCTGCGGGTGCTGGATCACACCCTGGAGGCCTCGCGTAAGGCCTGCCAAGGCCTGGGAAGAGCCATGGGCGGCCTGGTGGTGCTTCACCGCCATCTGTGGCTCAACCTGGCTGAGGTCAGGGAGGAACACAGGAGGAAGCTGCTCGACGCGCCCATCGTGCCGGGCAGCTTGTTTGGCGACGCACCGGAGTCCATGGTGGAAGGAGTGGACGAGGCCCAGAAGAGAACCACACAGGAACCGCCCGTCCGTCAGCCGCAGGGCGCTCAGCCTCAGAGGAGACGGTTGGTCCCGCCGGCTGTGTTGAACACTGCCAATGCATGTCCGTGTGTCTCGGTGCGTTGCAGTCATTTATTAAAGAGTGTTGTGTTGGGAAACATGTGTCATTCCTTCCACGGTGAGGGTAAGGCTCTCTCCGGCCAACTGCGTGCGGCAGTGGAAGGCCCTCCCCCACATTTCGCGGTCGAAATGTAAAAAATGTCTGGGCATCGTGGAGAAGGGCTACACACTCCAGTTCGAGCGCAGACCCCCCAGGTTCAGTGGCGTGCTCGAGACGCAGGTAAGCGAGACACACACCCCACTGATGTGGGAGGAGATCGCGTCCCTGCTTCGCAAGGGGGCGGTCGAGCCCGTTCCGGACGAAGAGAGGGAGTGTGGCCTGTACAGCCGCTACTTCCTGGTTCCGAAGAAGGAGGGCGCTATGAGGCCGATCTTGGATTTGCGGCCACTGAACAGGGCGCTGATTACGCGCCCGTTCAGGATGCTGACCCTGAAGCAGATTCTCGCGATGGTTCGGGCCGGGGACTATTTTGTCACCATCGACCTGCGGGACGCCTATTTTCACGTCCAGATTGTTCGGAGCCACTGTAAGTTCCTTCGGTTCTCTTTTCAGGGCAAGGCTTTTCAATTCAGGGTCTTGCCCTTCGGACTCTTGCTCGCGCCGAGGACCTTCTCCCTGTGCGTGGAAGAGGCCTTGAGGCCGCTAAGGGAGCAGAGGATGAGGATCTTCTGCTGCTTAGACAATTGGATGATTATGGCTCAATCTCCAGAAGTTCTGAGGCAGCAGACGTGTCAACTCATGTCCCACTTGGAGAGGCTTGGTCTGAACGTGAACCTCTAAAAGAGCAAGCTGACCCCCACCCAGGCTACTCGTTTCCTGGGGGTGGAACTGGATTCCCAGTCCATGAGGGAATGCCTTTCGGAACCCAGGGTGGATGTGAAGAAGAACGGATGTTCGAGAGGGGCGTGCCCATGGGCCGGGTGCCCATGAGGTCTGTTGTCTCCACGGACGCATCCCTTTTGGGGTAGGGCGGAGTTTGCAGCGGGACCCCCGCCTGGGGGCGGTGGCCAGAACACCTGGCGGGACGACACATCAACCAGCTGGAGCTGCGGGCGGTGTCCCTAGCGCTGAGGGCGTTCTTGCCGCAGGTGAGCGGGAAGCATGTCCTCGTCAGGTCGGACAACACTTCGGTATCTGAATCGCCAGGGCGGTGTGAGGTCGAGGGCTCTACACCGCGGTGCCAGGGAGCTCTTGCTGTGGGCGGACAGGGAGCTCCTGTCGTTGAGGGCCATTCACGTCCCCGGGAAGTCGAACGTGGGGCCGGACCTCCTGTCAAGGGGCGGTATCGTCCATGGGGAGTGGAGGCTCCACCCCCAGACGGTGCGTCTCATCTGGGAGCGCTTCGGAGAGGCTCGGGTGGATCTGTTCGCTTCGAAGGAGAACGCTCACTGCGCGCTGTTCTTCTCACTGACGGAGGCCCCGCTAGATGGGGATGCGCTCTCCTCGGTTTGGCCGGGCGGTCTGAAGTTCGCTTTCCCGCCGGTGAAGGTCATCCCGGTTCTGTTGGTGCTATTCGACTGCAGCTGGACGTGATCCTACTGGTGGCGCCGTACTGGACGCGACAGGTCTGGTTTCCAGAGCTGGTGGGGATGTCGAGCGGCCCCCCGTGGGAGGTTCCGATCAGGGCGGATCTCCTTACGCAGGCGGGAGGGTCGATATGGCACCCCCAGCCCGAGCTGTGGAAGCTTCACGTGTGGAGAGTGGTCCCGTCCTTGTCCGGTCCTTGGAGCGCCGTGCGCTCGAGACTGTCGAGGAGGCGAGGGCGTCTTCCACACGCAGGCTGTACGTGTGTAAGTGGCGCGTGTTCGTCAGATGGTGTGAGACGGCAGATGTGGGGCCGTGGGATTGCGGTGTATCTATTAATAGGCGAACACAAGCACCTCTTCAAATGTTTATTAACGATTTGGGAAAATGACCATGCACTTATGTGCATTCTTGAAATAGGGTTTGCGCATATACATTTTTGAGTTTCCAAAATTGAAAAAAAAAAAAACACTCTTGCTTATAACTGCGTGAATACGGTATCAGTTAATCTGCAGATCATTGGCATATGTGTGACCAGTAACAGTTTTTTTTTTTTTTCAATTGCCAAGACACATTTCTTGAAAGCTGCTCAACTTTTTTCTCTAAACTTTTCTCTTTCAACTATCATTCGTAGAAGAACACCGAGTTACAAAGTCACGCAATTTGTCTGACCTTTTAATCAGTTTTGTATCACTGGAGATACAGTAAGTTCCTCGTCAGTTCACAAATACTTAAATAAATGTTTCTTTTTTTCTTAAAAAAAAAAACCTGAATTCAAGAACACACTTGCAATACGTAATTACTTGCTACAGTGCAGTGACCACTAGAGGTGCTGCAAATTTGGAAAAACGTATTTTCCCATAACTAGTTCTAAAAACTAATTGATTGTAAATGTACGTGATTGTATAAACTACAAAACTAGTTCTTAAAACTAGTTCTGGGGGGGGGGTTGTATGTGAATGTGGCAAATTTTTGCGATTGAACTTTTAACCTTGGAATCACATTGTATCTCTGGAGATGGGTTTGAAATAATATAAATATATATATATTTTTTTTTCCATTCATTTTTTTCTTTGTCTTCTTTCAATAAAACTATAATGTTAAATCGAGGAAATTTTGAGCTTTCCTCCAGCAACTCCACATTAAAGGGCTAAAAGAAGAATACAGTACATGTTCACACAATATAGAAGAATGTACAGTACCTTACGGCATGGCAGTCAGTACACAAGACAAAACTTTTATTTTTTTTATTCAGAATTAAGGTGCTGCGGAAATAGGAGCTAAAATTATTATTTTCTTGCATTCACTTTTAAATCTAAAGCTCCAGTTGGTATAGACAGTACTCTTTAGTTATTGCAATTACAGTCAACATTTGTGTACTGTACTATAACGTCAAATACAATAATTGTACTCATCTTGAACTTCTCAGATTGTGGCGAATCTGCTATGTCTCCTCTAGCCTCCCTCATACTCTTCACTGAAACATACAGCCAACTATTTTTATTTTAACTGTCTTTAATTGTTTTTATTCTATTGTTTTTCTTCGCTTTTTGTATTAATAATGTTGGTCATTGATCAAATTGTTTGATGGTGTGAAACAAAAGAGTAACAAATAAAGAATTTCGGATTCTGATACTCAGCTGCGCATCTTCATCAACCACCTCATCATCTCTTGCACAAACTCACCAGCCAATCAGAGCAAGCAAGTCCAAACAAAAAAAAAACGAAAAGAAAAAAATCTGAAGCAAATAAAAAAAAAAAAAAAATGAAAACGTGACGATTGCAAGTGAAAAAAGAAAACCCAAACGTAAGTGTAATTTATATTTTTACCACTAATATACGCAATACCATATGGTTAAAAAAAAACCCCAAACCAATAGATCAGACAGAATTTTGTATAAAATAATTTTAATAAAACAAAACTATTTTCAGTGATTTAACGAAGTATAACAACAACAAAGACACGCTCTTCACGCAAGAACAGCCGAAGATTCTCCTACCGATGTTTCTCAGAAACTAAAAATCAAAATGCCGTTGGTCCACGACGCTCTTCAGTGAGGCCTGAAACAGAAACCAAAGGAAGGCGAGTGCCGCTCAATCAGGGTAAATCATTCGGTTGACCCATCTCACAAAACGAAACGAAACTCTTGGGAATGGGAGAAGGCGGAGCTTCAGAAGTCATCCAGGGTGTCGGCTTTGGGCATGGAGAGGCCGCGCTCCTTCACCGCCTGCAGCTTCAGCCGCTCCGACTCCTGCTTGGCCTGCTGCTCCGTCCTCTGCTCCTCCAGGATCTCCTCGATAGACACCCGCTGCAGGATCTGCTCGCATTCCTTGTCCAGGTCCTAGGCAAAGTAAAACATCGATTTTGCCACACCTTTTGTTTGGTTTGGAAATATGGGGAAAGACTAATTTAATGCCTTTGATTATTTTACAAAAACGAGAGTACTGCATAAAACCTCTACTTTTAGTCTACTTCTGTATTATTTTTGCATTCAGGATAACTTAAGTTGAATGATTTGGTAGTTTTGCAAACTTTGTTAATTTTGTACAAAGCAAGACATTCTCTGTTGCCTAGTGGTTTGCAAAATGTATTTGTTTTAAATCAAATGCATAGTTGAAGGGAAAATGATTTTAAGTTACCGTCTGTAGAAACAACGTTGAAGCAAAGGTGTATTTCATTTTGAGGTGTACAGTACTGGAATTGTCTGGAAAATGACCTCAAAAAATGTCCTAGTATCACTATATCCAAATGTCGTTGTAAGCGGAAAATGATGCAACTGGATGGGAAATTATTTAAAACCGTGTTTGGTCTTGTTAGTTTAAAAAATGCCATCTGTGGTTATTATTTATGTTAGTTGTGATAAGAATGGGGTAGGAGCAAATAAGACACGGTCTTCTTCCTACTCCTGTTCTTAAGGTGGAATATGTTCAACATTACCAAAGAAAAAAAAAACACAAAAAAAAAAAGAACAAATAAAAACAAAATTAAATTAAATGAAAAAGGTCCGCTGAGGGTCAGAGATGCCACCGGAACACGAAACAACCGGCGGTGTAACATTTTTTCCTACCCGGGAGAATTTCCTACCTCACGCATTAAAACAATTACGTCACGTTGAGGCACAAACCGAAGTAAAAATGGATATTTGCTTCTACTCGTATTCACCCGATAAGCAGCACCCCGATTTCACAAAATAAATTCAAAACGCAAAATGTGTTGTTTTTTTTTCATTTCTGATTCAATTACAATAATATTCCTATTTTTGTTGTAACCTTGTGTCGCAATGACAATAAAGGCATTCTATTCTATTCTCCTAAACATGCAATTTTTTTCATTATTTAACAAACATAACTTGTGACTCGTATCACTTTGATATCGTTTTGCTTGAAATATAAATCACAAAAAGTCGATTCTAGCGGTCAGAACTTAACTTCCCAAGAGTGTTTGCACTACAAATTGTATAAACGCCTGACTAAGATCATGAGGGAGGTAGAATCGAGATTGCGATCTTTTAACGATCAATCGTGCAGCTCTATATATTAAATGGCTTAAAGGCTGTTAAAAGAAGTTGCAGAAGTCGAGGCGTGTGTTTTTTTTTTTTACATGATTGAGCCCCGCGTGAGGTAGGAAATCCTCCCGGGTAGGACAAAAATCTCGGAAGCACCGGCACTCACCACTTCTCCAAGCAGGACCACATTTTCTCCCCGAACCACAAAGATCCCGCGGGGAATGTCCCCGAACTTCTTCCCGACATGGATCCGCTCCACCGTCTGGTGCAGCACGAGATTGGCTGGAGCGGAAGGAAGGGCGTGAGTGTCTTGGGGGCGTCGCCTGCTCGCTCACTCACTCACCGAACTGGTCGATGCTCCGCAGGATCCCGATCAGCGTCCGGCCGTCACGCAGCAGCACCAGGTGCTTCTCTGGGGACGGACAGGAGTACGGTTACCACTTCTAATACCCAAAAATATTTACTGTAGAGGGGGTGGGGCAAGTGAGGTGGGCGGGGCGACAACAACCTCACTTTATGATACAGTGATCACAATGTAAAGTATGTTTATATACTTATACACATAGTATATATACCACATTATCTAACAAGTACACATACTGGTTAAAAGTCTGCCGATACAGGAAGTGAGAAACGTTTAGCCTCAGCTCTCCACCAAATGGGAGGCGGCTATTATCGTTCGCTATAAAGCATCTGCTCTTAGGACAGGGCCTAACTTGAAAAAATTAAATGAAAGTCAGATATTTTTTCGCCAGAATCAGATATTTTGTTGAAAAATGTTCATTTTCATTTAGATTTAAAGCATATATTCCCTTCATATCCATATGTGTCATATCCACCTTCATATCCCATGATGTGTATTTTTTTTCTCCAGTGAGGTGAGGTTGCCCAATCACTCCATCAATCTGTCCCCGCTCCGGCTCCTTTTTCAAATTCTAGAAGCCATTGTGGCCAGCGAATCTAAAAGTTTGAGCACCCCTGCCTTAGAGCGACACATCACTGCAGCTCAGAGAGAGACGAGGCGAAACACGTCAAAGTGAATGAAGACGACAAAACGGCAGACCACAAAATGCGCTCAACAAAATTGCCCAGTTGCTGAAAATGTAGCACGATTACCACGAGTAATTTAGGTAAATCCCTACACGACGACGAGTGCAAAGAGTTTGCTTCTAAACCAACACAACTCACGCTGCAGTAAAGTATTTTAAGAGAGAAACATGTTGCTAGTTTATTGAAATATTGCGCGCTAAATAGCAAAGTGTTTATTATTGCCCCTTGTGCAGTGTATTTTTTACACATGGGCAATATGTTGTATATACAGTATAAATGAATGTTTCATGTAATAAATTAGTTATTGTGTGTCTGTCTGACCTTAACAAGCTAATCATAATATTACATTGGATTGTGATCCAATTCACTCCCCGAAGGACATAATGTCCGTCTTCATCTTCACCAATGAGTTTGTGATGTTAGCATGCCAGAGGAGACTGGCACCAGAGAGTCGGGTTCTCCATAGGTTTTTTCCTCTCATTCCGCCAGAGGATTTTTTTTTCCTAGACACTGTCGCGATCTAGCTTGCTCTTCTGCTCATAGCCCACAGTCTGATCAACAATAGACATATTTTTCCCCAAATGTTTTTAAACTCATAAAAAACAAAACAAAAAACAAAAAAATCAACATTTTTGTTTTTAAAGACTTTTTGGTCTCGGACCAAGAAAAGCGCTATAAAAATGAACTTGAACTTACATTGTGTTCACATATATTTTACAAATTACAATTTGTGACACAGTGTGTGAAAACCAAACCAAATGAGATAAAGTTTGAAATGAGCCATTTATTTCACAGTGAATTCAGTAGAACATGGTTTTACTCAATGGATATTAATAATTTATATTAACTAGTAGAACACAGTAAATGACAAAACTACTGCAGCTAGATCGTCTAGCCATGTTTACTATTATTTAGCGATTAATTAGTTCATTTGTTGATAATAATCACACTGTCATTACCATGTCCACACCATATTTTTGGCACTAGTTTGATCTGATATAAAAAGACCGATCAAATGAGTGTTACCCAATCAAAATTAGAAAAGAACATTTTTAAACTGCCTGAGGGATGATTTACAAAAGAAAAATGCGGGATTAAAAACGGGACGCGCAATTACAAACTGAAATACGGGACGATTCCGTATTTGACGGGGCGGGTGAAGAGCGGCTCTTACCGAGCGGAACGTCACTCGCACGCGGTCACTTACTGTCGATGTCCTCGATGAGGCTCGCGGTTCCCGGCATGTAGTTCATGCTGCTGACATCTGGGATTCGTCCCGCACACGCACCTTTCAAACAGGCACGCCGTTCTCCTCCGGGGTGCGCCGCCGCACTGACTGCTTCCGGTTCAAATCGCCCCGTGCGGGCCTTCGGTAGCTCGCGCATGCGCGCCGCATGTTCCGCGCGGGATTGCAAAAACACCGCAGTATTAATGCCAAACGTACATTATAACGTAAACAAGGTTTCACGTTAAATTCTAATGAGCACGGAATTATATGGAATCAGACTAGGGCCAAAAATATGCGTCACATTTACGGTTTTTTTTTTCTTCGCTTGCAATCTTCACGTTTTGTTTGAAACCTTTTTTCTCGCTTTTTTCGTTTCTTTAAAATGATCCACTTATTTAAAAAATGTCTATGGAGTCAGATTAGTGCCAAAAATAAAATTATAACGTATAACGTAAATTCTAGTGAGCACGGAATTGTAAGTTTTTAAAGCAAGCGGAACATTTTGTCCTTATTTTCATTAATAATAATATATTGTGTTTATAAGGAGCCTGTCGGGAGCACTGCAAATACACAGTATTTCGATGTGAACTAACAGCAATGTGTACTTTCATTATGAAGTAGTCTGCCACCTCAATCATTTCGCTTCGCAATAGTGTAAAAATAACACTTAAATCACAGTTTGTGTACTAATATTTAAAAAAGCAGTGTATGTCAGCTAGTGCCCGAAGTCCAAACGAAAAAAAAGTAAATAAAATAAAAGTAAAAATAAAACGAACGAAAAAATCTGAAGCGAAAACAAAAGTTTCAAACGAAAACGTGAAGATGAAGCAAAAAAAAAAGCCAGCCGTAATTTTGCAAACGAAAAAAAAAAAAAAAAACGTTAAGACGAAGCATTTCGTTCGTTTCTTAGAAATTAGCGACTCGAGTTCGTCCTATTGGCGCGCGCGTCTCCCCCTACGTCACGAGGTCCCGCCTCGGCTAGCTGCCAATCAAGAGGCGTCGTTGTCGTCAGGGTCGCGCGTGCGCCTCATGCGTCACACTAGACGGACGGACGGACGGACCGCGGAGGGTCTCGTGAGGGGCTGCTGCTGCTGCTGCTGCTCCGACACACATGCGCTCATTCTAGACGGGACGCCGAGTCACGCTTGGTTCGGAGCGGCGCGCGATGGCTTTCGACTCGGACGGAGGCGAGCGACGCGGAGGTGAGGCGGGCTGGGTCATGCAGCAGCACATGCAGTCGGACCCCAAGTCTTCGTGGCCGTCCGCGTCCAGATACGGCTCGGACAACGGCAGCTGGAGCGGCGGCGGCGCGGTGAGTGTCCGCCCGGGCTGGGTTCGCTCGCTTCCGGTGTCCGGGACTTTGATTTGCGGCTGATGGCGAGTGTTTCCCCGGGAATCAACGACCGGTGTAGGTGCCAAAACGGCTCGGGTGTATAAAGAAAAAAAAAAAGGCGCGGGCCGGCGACTAATGATGACGTCACGCCCCGGTTACTGCACCTGTCCTGGACCAAGCACTTATCATCGAGATGACCAAGCACGTATCATCGTGTAAATGTAGGACTGTATGGAACATTTTATTTTATGCCGTGCGTCTGGTTTAATTTGCCCAATTTTCGATTTTACACATGTATCTGATTTAATCAGCGCGTAAATGTCCGGGGGTCAGTGTACACGTCACACAAGCTACACGAGGGTCAGTGTCCCCCAAAGAAATGACCAGATAAGTTCACTACTAAGCATATGAGTGAAATAATGCTGTTTTTTATTTGAACAACTTTCAGTGGAAAACCTCTTGAGTTTGTTACGGAAACGACAATGTTTCTGGATATAGATAAAGAAAATGGGCTTGAGAATAAGAAGCTAAGCGGTTATATTTATTTCCTATTTGTTGTGCTTACATAAATATATGTATATATACTTTTATTTTGCACATATGTATTCCTGCATTTGGTTATATACAAGTACATTTATTCCTTTTTTTTGGCAGTTTTGGTCCTCCAAAAACTTTATTGTGTCAAATTTATTGTGTCAAGGTAATTCCCAGTTTGTCTCATTCTCCGCCATCAGAGTGTCTTTTAGTGCCTGTTTTCAATTTTTCTATTTCAGACTTCAATGTTTCAGGTTAAGTTAAATCTAAAAACAAATGACCAAGTGGTTAAGTCTTATTCTTTGGTATTTAGGTTCAGGTATTTACTAATCATGAAGCATCAAGATTTTTCTGAAAAACATTTAGATTTTTGCATTTGATACTTTTAAGTGCATAAAACTAAAATTGTAAATAAAACAAGTTGTTGCTTTTACAACACAGAGGGTCAGATAAACTACATACAACATGATGGAGGTAATGAGACTGTTGAATACTTTGTGATTCATTTAATACAGTATCGAACCTAAAAACCAAAGAACACAAAGTGCAATAAAAACATTTTGAAATAAATTAGACGCAACAACAACAAAAACTGGAAATGTAAGAATATAATTTTTTTTTAACATTTAATTTAAACTAGTAAAATTATCCAGTAGAGCTGCAACTAACGATTATTTTCTTATCGATTAATCTATCGACTAATTTTTCGATTATTCTAACGATTATATTTTGCCCAAACGATTATTTGTCCATAAAAAATTAAATAAACATGCTATTTAGTTTTTAATTAACACTTTTTAACTTTTAAAAATTTTTTTAAACACAAAGGCCATATGAAACAAGGGGCCACAAACACACACCTAAACTGATTAAAGATAACCCCGCCCCCCTGTAAAGTGCATTTAAATTCAGCCAACAACAAAGTGACTTAACTGAAGCTTATCTTGTACAAAACCGCATAGTACGTTTCAATATCCCTTAAAACATTAAATTTAGGCCAAAATAAAGACATCAAAATTACACAAAATAAATAACGAGGGCGTATGAGTTCTTAACACAAGTGCAAAATGAATTCAGTGAGATTGACTCGACTGGAAATAACATTCAATCCTAAAATATACATAAAATATCAATCCTAAAAAAGTGTAATCACACGTGCATGTCTATCTGCTCAGAGGTGACTCTTTTTTTTTTCAAATCAAGTTTTAAAATAATTTAACTAAACACAGATCTTCTATATGATTATTTAATTAACATCAACAACTGAAATTAAAGCACAGTGCGTAAATTTCGTATGGACATGAAAAAATTAGCAGTTCTCTTCTAATTAAAACAACTATTATTATTTATAATAAGATATGAATAGTGTATCCTGTGTATTTCCTGCATATGCAACGTATCAATGTAAACAACAGATTTGCAGTAATGAAAATCGAACTCCGTTAAACACTGGGGGAGGAGGGAGGGAGGGAGGGAGGGAGGGAGGGAGGGAGGGGAGGGAGGGAGGAGAGAGAGAGAGAGAGAGAGAGAGAGAGAAGAGAGAGAGAGAGAGAGAGAGAGAGAGAGAGAGAGAGAGAGAGAGAGAGAGACGCACACGGCGCGCGCGACCAAATCTAACCTCGAGCGCGTCTTTCTCTAACTTTCACTAACTAAAACAGCAGGTCTTAAATGCACATTAAACAGACATGGAGAAACATTAAACAGACACTTACAGTTGCGCTCGCGCCTCGCCGGTGTTCAGTTAGGCGCCGGTTACTACGCTTTCTGTGTTCGATTAGCAATGCCTTCGTGTCGTCATTTAAAGTTTATTTTGTTCTATGTCATCCTTCCTGAAGCCAAAATGTGTCCTAACGACAGAGACCTCGATCATCCATTTATGTTTCCCACACTTTTGACCACTTATTTGCCATCGTCTGCTCTGTTAGTTTCCCGCGCCGCCATGTTTGGAAAAAAATGAAAGCAAAAAGCGACTACTCGACGCGCGATTTTTGCGTCGACCTATTTACGTAATCGATTACGTCGACGACGTCGACTACTCGTTGCAGCTCTACTATCCAGACATTCTGGGAGTTAAAGACCTTGATGCCAATCACATAAAAAATGTGACAAACATAACGCGTCAGATACTCTGTTCTTCGGGTAATATTCATGATAGTAATGTTCAAATAGTAGTTTAACGGTAAAGTGTATTTCACAGTCGTAAAAAAACGTAAAGAAAGCTGTGTTAGCGTTATGCTTCAAAAAAAGCTTTGATTTTACAAACCTTTTATTTTTGCCGAAAAATAATGGAGTTTCTTTCACGCTGCTTTATTTAATATTGCTTATGGTTTTTGAAGCCCAGATTTAACGAGGTTATTCGGAAAGACGTCGCTAGTGTGCAGGTCACACGTGTAACCGCGGGACTCGGCGAGAGCGAGCACAGCGCTGGAGGCGGAGCCACACCCTCGCGACATCTGTGAGGCGGTCGAGATCACGTGACACGTTAGCGAGCGGGTGGAGCGATCTGGTGTCCATGATGGTTTTAAAAGTACGTTCGACACCAGGCCATTTATATTGTCGACCTCAGTAGTAGTGTTTCTGATTGGTCCGCAAGCCAGGAATTAGGAGATTAGACCGTTTTGATTGGGTAATAGATTTGTCACTCAAATGAGGCAGGGAACAAAACATTTGATGAAGGTTAATCACAAGTATCAAATTCGAAAACCGCATCGCAAGAAAAATCTCAATTAGGTTTTTTCTCAAAATCGTGCAGCCTTACCTCGCTGCCAACACTGCTGTATAATCATCTGTCTTTCTGCTGATGCTCATATTTGCCTCCAAAACTCTTTTTTTTTTTGCTTCTGTTTTATCGATTGACGCACATTTTGCCACTTCTAACAAAACGAAATTGTCTTTTAACTTCAGGAGTCTGCGTATCCCGGCTACCCAAGCTACTGGTACCCACCGTCACACGTGTCTGGATCCTACAGCCACGCCTATTCCCCCGAAGCCGACGCCCACGGGCAGCGAGGTTACGCCCCTCAGGTAGCGCTGCGCCGCCGCTACTAATACGCCGCGTGTTCACGGTGCTCTCCTTCCTCACCAGGCGGGCGCGCCGTACCCCAACGGCATGTACACTCCCGGGCAGTACCCCACCAGCATGATCTATCCCGCCAACCCCTTCTACTGCAGCGACCAGCTTCCTGCCAGACACGCCCCCTACCACGCCCAGGCGGGTCCGGATCCCAGTGTGGGAGCGTCAGCGCCATCTTACTATCTTCAACACCCGCCGGCGGTAAAATCACTGCTAAACATCACGTCTAATCAGAGCTGCACGATTAATCGTTAAAAGATTGCGATCTCGATCCTGCCTCTTCACGATCTGAATCCAGCATTTATACCATTCTGCCTATTATTACTCTCAGCCGATCGGTCGTTTAAGTGTTATAAATGAAAGATGATCTTGCATTACTTCTGTGGTATTTTGGGGTGCGATCACGCGCGTGCTAATCACCTGCACTAGAGTGTGTGAGTCCAGCAGCAGTCGAGTTTAAAAAACAAAACTAAAAATAAACGGGGAGAATGAATGATTAAATATAACGCTAGAGTATCAACTACCACATTTTACTACCTGAAAAAGGATTTTATTCTGAAGTGTGTGTGTGTTTACACTCAGCAAACCACATACAGCAAACATCTACAGTTGAGCATAAAATTATTAGCCCCGCCTACAAAATAATCATTGTTTGATAAGTATTTCAAAAGTGCTTTTAAACAGAGGTAATAATTTTGTTCTCAACTGTACATAATACTGTACTTGTTTTTATTACGTTTAATGGTGATTTGTATTTTATTTTCAACATTAAATTTAAATAGATAGAATGAGATATGTATTGTAAAAGTAAAGTAAAGAGTAGTATGTGTTGTTATATTCCTGTTTGACAACCTGAATTTCTGGGTTGAATATTTCAAATAATAAATTATCCAGGAAGAATGGTGAAAAGAATCGCGATCTTTATTAGAAGCAAAAGACTCGTGATTCTCATTTTATCCCGAATCGTCCACCACTTCCCTCCGCTCTCAGGCGTTCCCGGCGGGGTCGTACCCGGTGGCGGAACCACACCCACCTAGCGCCCCCTACAACACGCAGCCCGCCTTGCCAAGAGCGCCGCCCGAGGCCTGGTCCCACGCTGTGAGGTACGCACCCGCCGCGCCCCAGAACCAGTGGCCCTGCAGCAGCCAGACGCCTCACGCTCCGTATGGGACACGCCCACCCCAGCCCCCGCCCTGGAGAGGCCCCGCCCCACCGCCCTACGAAGCCAAGGTGATGTGTTTATTTGCACATTTATGACAAGTTTTGGGTTTCATGTACTTTTCCTCTGCCGGGAAGTTTGTTTCGCGCGTGTATTTGTGATCATTTATTCCCTCGTGGCCGAAACCATTTTACTAGCCTATTCACAGCCAAACACATTCCGTTCATGTGCACCGTTCCACAACCCGTCACGGCGACATTCTCTGAGTCTACTGCGCATAAAATGGAACACGGGGTGAAAAGAGCAATTTGTGCAGCTGAACACAGTGTGTCTGTGACGCATCAGAGCGTTTAAATGCGTGCAACGTTTGAAGCTGCAACACGTCAACCAACTGCACCAACGTTCTGAAGATGTTCTAACACCGACTGGTTTCTTGATCTGGAAGGTTCGTAATGGATCACTCTGGTCGATCAGAAGGTCTGAACTCTGTCATTCTGGTGCACTCGGGTAGAAGTCTGAATCGAGTCGCTCTAGTGGATCAGAAGGATCACTCTAGACCGGATCACTCTGGTGGAACACTGTGGTCGATCAAACAGTCCGGACAGCGTCACTCTGGTCATTCAGAAAGTCTGGACCGGGTCACTCTGGTCCATCAGAATGTCCGGGTTGGAGGACTGGTCCATCAGAAGGTCTGGACCAGATCACTGGTGGATTAGAAGATCTTGACCGGATCAATTTGGTGAATCACTCGGGCAGATCAGAAGGTCTGTACTGGATCACTCTGGTGGATCAGAAGGTCTGTACTGGATCACTCTGGTGGATCAGAAGGTCTGTACTGGATCACTCTGGTGGATCAGAAGGTCTTCTGGTGGATCAGAAGGTCTGTACTGGATCACTCTGGTGGATCAGAAGGTCTGTACTGGATCACTCGGTCCAATTCACTTCTGTAGAATTGTTGTGCTCGTGCAGTGGGCGTGTCCAGTCTTCTGTCGAACTATTGTGCTCGTGCAGTGGGCGTGTCCAGTCTTCTGTCGAACTGTTGTGCTTTTGTGGTGGGCGTGTCCAGTCTTGTGTAGAACTGTTGTGCTCGTGCAGTGGGCGTGTCCAGTCTTCTGTGGAACTGTTATCCTCGTGCAGTGGGCGTGTCCAGTCTTCTGTCGAACTGTTGTGCTCGTGCAGTGGGCGTGTCCAGTCTTCTGTAGAACTGTTCTCTCGCGTAAAATGTTCATTCTCACTTTTTTTCTCCCAATTAACCAGATTTATTTTTAAGTTTCTTACAATACAGAGAAAGTTCTGAAGCAAGCGTGAAGTAAAACCATTGTTTCGATAGACACTGAACCACAGAGAACTAGTAGTGTAACAATTACAGTTGTCAAAAATGTTCTTTCTGTTGAACCGTGTCACACTAGTCCTTGTCTGATGAGAAGTTCTTCCTCTCTAAACCCTCAGGATCCACAGGGACCCACTCACAGGCCTCCCAGACCACGCCCGGCCCCGCCCAGTCCCCGCCCAGAGGAGGAGCCCAGCCCGGGCCTGGCACGCGTCCAGCACATCCTCACCCGCGTCCAGCTGCTGCAGGAAGACGTGGACGAGTTTGTGGGGAGAAAAACGGACAAGAGCTACCGCTGTCTGGAGGAGCTTCTGACTAAAGAGCTGCTGGACCTGGACTCAGTGGAGACCCGCGGACAGGAAGTGGTTCGCCAGGCGCGCAGGGAGGCCGTGCAGCTCATCCAGGAGATCCTGGAGCGTCTGGAGAGGAAGGCCTTTTAACGCGGCGCTTTTCTAATCGCACACCAAATAAACTCAATATTTTTGTACAGCGTGATCTGTTCCTTCTCGCCGTTTTCCGGCATGCTCTGCACGAAAACCACACGGAAAGTGTCGGCGCCATTCCTCACGTCTCCACGCAATAACGTACCCAGACTTTCAATGATGTATTTAGTGTAAATGTATTAAATCTCCTCAGATTGATTGATCCTGACTGGAAAGCAACTTGGTGTTCTACGGGCTGATAACTATTAGTCACTTGGTCTGTAGGTGTTTTTTTTTTTTTTATAATTCTGCCTTCACGACTCGCCGCGGTGCATCAACGTGACCGAAAAGTGCCGCGTATTTCACCAATCGCTGATTTAATGCTTGTAAATCTGTAAAAACTTCACACACAGCTCTGTAAAAAATAACCTGCGGGAAATATTTCGTTCAAATTTTCATTTAATTGCGGTTATTTTGTCTGAAACTCAGTCCCGCAAAGGAAAGTGTGTGTGCGGTGTGCATATTAAAATGTGTCCGATTAATGTAGAAAGTACAAACCTGTGGAATTCTTCAATAAAGTGGCTTTTTGGCCAGGGAACTGTACATGTGTGTGTGAGTGTGTGTGTGTGTGTGTGTGTGGACCAGGTTTGAAATCGTACTGGCTATTTTCTTAACATCGATTCCCTGATGTAATGGAGCGAGGCGTATTTAATAACCAGAGGTGTAAAGTACTTGAGTACACTTTAGGAATTTTGTTACTATAAAAATATGTATACATATGTATAATACAATTGATTCTTATCTGTTTCGCGTAAAGAAGCTGGAGACATTGTAGACATTGAAACAGAGAAGAGTATTTGTGTTAGTACTTGGAACTTCATCGATTGCGTGAATTTAAATGTTGCTTATATTTTTGATACTCAGTACAAGTACAAAGTAGCCAAAAATACTCACAAGTTAAAAAATATTTACAACAAGTGTACTCAAGTACTTTACACCTCTGATAATAACAATATAATAATACATTTATTACTTAATACCCTATAGCACAGGAATAACATGCAAACTCCACACACATCGTCTGTATATGTAATTAACACCTGATGATGACGACAAATATAGAAGTGCGTGTTGTGTTTTTGTACAATAAAACACAAAAAAGCATTTTTAACTTTTTAAAAGAAGCAGTGTGCATCAGGACTTCAAATGTTAGTGTAGTTAGCAAAAACTCGCAATAACATTTTTTAATGTGTCCTTTATTAATAAACGCAATATTAATGTGTTACTGTAATATTGATTTGTAAGCTGGCCATATTTACTTGTTTAATTCAATTACATGTTATATTCGTTCAATCTGAAACGCTCATTATTGTTTATATTCTTTTTTTCAAACTTTATTGAAACCAGGGGATCAGAGTGCTATATATATATATATATATATATATATATATATATATATATATATATATATATATATATATATATATATAAGATGTACAAAATATACACATTATTAATAATCAAAAATCTTAAACATATTTCAAAATTTTTTTCAAAATTGTCTCAGTTTTGAACCTGAGAGATTGTTGAAAAATAGTGCTTTGCAAAGTAGAGGGGAAGAAATATTTACCACCGTTAAATTTGGATTTATGTATGTGACATTTTGCAAATAAAACAATCAGATTTATAACAAAATGTTCATTCTTCAAACGGTTAATCGAATTTTGAAAATGGAACGTTTGAAGTCTGAAGAAATAGCTGAACTTTCTCTCAAAACGGACGTGAAGAGATCCGATCTTTATTGTGAATAAAGTACAGATGTTACAGATAAATAATGGCCATTTTTCATATTTATAAACAAATTTTCCCTAATTCGGATAGCGACATTGCGTTGGTCTCGAACTAAGAAAAGCGCTACATAATTAAACATGAACTTGAGAGAGAACAATTTTTACGTGTTTATTTTAGTGGCTTATTGCTTTTTAATCACTAAACGAATGTTTCTGATAACATCCTTTTCAATTGAATTGACTGGAATGTAATTGATTTCCTTCATTGTCACTGTAAAATATTTCTTTATTGATTTCGTTAGGGGTATTTAGTTAGGGCTGAAACGAAACAAACACATTACCATTTATAACTGTTGTGTAAAATTCTTTCTACATAGGACCAATGATCAAATGATGTTCGTTGATCAAAGGACGCGCATGACTCTTCATGAACTTCAATACATAATACTTGAATCACTTTGATTTCACTTTACAATTGTGGGTAGCCTGTTGCCCGAAAGCGCGCGCTCTGACGACTTCCGCCGCCGCTGCAATGGCGCCAAAGCGTCTCTGGCTGCGTTGCCACAGTAACGAACGACGCTACGTCGGATCCAACAGCGGGAACGGAAGGTAACAGTCGAAACGGGGTCAAAATCGGCTTCGGAGTTGTGACAATCGCGTGCGGAAGGTTTGGTGAACGTTAACAGCATCTCCGGAAGCACTTTATTCGCAGTGTGTATGGCCGCAAATGTCCGCACGGCAGATCTCCGAGCAGCCGCCGCCTCACATCGACCCGAGCAAGGCGCCGGTGGCGTTCGGTGTGTGGGCGCTGGAGGAGCTGAGCGCGCGGCTGCGGGACCCGGAGCTCCAGGCGCGGCAGACGGCGCTCGCCTCCCTCTGCGACCTGCTCCACGACCCCGAGCGCGCCTACGAGGCCATCCTGCACGGTGCGCGCTCACCACACGGACCGCGTTTGTTTCTGAGAAGCGAACGAAAATGCTTTTAATTGTTGTTGGTTTTTTTTCTCGCTTGCCATCTTCTTCACGTCTTCGTTTGAAACTTTTTTTATTTTTAGCTTCCGATTTGTTTCGTTTGTTTTCATTTGGACTTCTGGCACAAGCTTCGGCTGGGGGCGGGGCTTACTCTGATTGGCTGGTGAGAATGTTCATGTTCAAGTTCAATTATATAGCGCTTTTCTTAGTCCGAGACCAGCGCTCAGACGCTATGTGAAAAAGTCTTTAAGAAGAAAAATGTCCATGATTTACATGAGTTCATAAAATCTGGGGGGGGGGGGCAGTTAAAAAGGAAAAATATGTCCATTGTTGTTCAGACTACGGGCTGACCAGAAGAGCAAGCTAGATCACGACAGCGGCTAGGAAAACAAAAACTTCATTCGAAACTTTTTTTTACCTTCCGATTTTTTTCGTTTGTTTTTGTTTGGACTTCTGGCACAAGGTTGTAGGCGGGGCTTACTCTGATTGGCTGGTGAGAATGTTCAAGCTCAAGTTTATTTATATAGCGCTTTTCTTAGTCCGAGACCAACGCAACGTCGCTAATATGATTCACAAGAATTTATTGTATTCATAAGTTCTAGACCTACACCTTCACGTCACTGTAGCAGAAAGACAACAATGTCATGATTTCGGTGTAGTCACAAAGAATGACACTTTACTCACAGTTTATTTGTACGCATACTAATATTAAAAAAGCCAATCCGGCCATGTTCTCTCTGTCCCTCTGTGTGTGTGTGTGTGTGTGTGTGTG